>JASDQU010371663.1:106491-118827 GCA_032191745.1 Picea mariana
TCACTAGAATTGGCACAACCAATTTTAAAAATTTAAGGAGTTTCATAAGGTGGTTTTAGAGGGATTCAAATGATATTGTCTTAATAAGGGAGCTTTGCGACCAGACAATAATATCTCCACATTGTATTATAAATTAATATAAAAATTATAATTAGCATGTGTAATATCCCCAATTTCTAGAACAAGACTAAAATTGAATTTTGTATTTTTAAAAGGTGTCATCTGAACAAACTTTTGTACTTTTGTCTTTGAAAAGAGACTTGTAGAATATTAGGGTTTTCTCAATTTACTATTCTCATTGAGACATGACATCATAGACTAGTACAAATTGTCACAAAAGAATAACTGATTATAAAACCCATGAAGAATTGAGAAATATAATATTTTATTATTAGGCTTCAGGATGTTGTTGTATGTTTTAGTGTTGAAAGGAAATGAAGATAAATTTAATCCAAGATACAAGGTTTTTATATGAAATGTTCAAACAAGTGCTTGCGGTTGAAAATAAATTAGAACGGTAGAAGAAAGAGATAGGAAGTGAACATGGTAATTGCAACCAACAGTTTCAAAATCAAGTTGTAAGTTAAAAAAAAGAGAGCTTGTAAAAAGGTAATTGCTTGTGTAAGTTCCAAACCACATACAATCAAACACAAGTGGAAATAAATATTTCAAACCTTGTTTTTTCATCTTCATTCTCATCCTTTGTCAAGAAACTAGAGTTCCAACCATGACCAATAGGAAAGGAGGGATCATAATCTTCTCCCAAAATATGAATGTAAAGCAAACACATTTCCTCCAATTTTTTTGACAAAATCAAGGAATTGCCATGCCATCTTTTTGTGAACAATCAGTGTTTCTCCACCCACTGTTGGCTCCACTTCACAATAATAATAAAATAATTTTGCACCTAATATTCAAGTACTTGAACCATTTCATGATGGAAGGGAATTGGTTGATCTGGAGGAGACTAATTTGTAGTAAAAACTCTTCTCAACATGTTTGTTCTAGGGGCGGCTCCTCCCACATAAGGAAACCCCTTGTACCAAATGTGACTTCAACCTCATTAAAGTACCATGTTGTGTGTATTGGGAAGCCATTGAATAGGACTACCCCACTAGAGTGTAGATCTTTCCTGGAACTCATCTTGACCTACAAATCAATAGGGACAATACCAGTTCCTTTCTGGAATTTTTTTCAGTGGAGGATTTAAGCAATAGATATGGTATTCAGAATCACAAGTATCACACAATAACACAATACACAATAGTATTTTTCATTTTGCATGATGCACACAGGTATTTAGTTTTCCAAGGGGTATTTTAATCACTGCAAGAAATCACAACTGGTGTTGGCCCTTGGTTATGGAAATAAGTGAACAACAAGGAAGAAAAGGCAAAATGTGAACTGTGCAGAAGCCACGGTGACTATTACTGGGTCAAAGTGAGCAAAGAGCAGAAAAGGTGGAGCGAAGTCCGAGAAAGAAAGTCGTTGGACAAGGAGATCGAGGATGATAGATCAGCAAGAAAGAAGGATTGTGCACAACTCAGCAAGAAGAAAAATCCACCATTAGATGCTTTGGAGCACTGCATAAGAAGGAAAGAAAGTCGGGCTGGCAAAGCCCTAAAAACGCAGGTTAAGTTGACCTAGGGTTTTAGACACCTAGGGTTTTGGTATCTAGGGTTTTGACACCTAGGTTTCGGCCTAAGGATGTCAGTGAGATATTGTAATGTATAAATAAGAACCTACAT
Source organism: Picea mariana (assembly GCA_032191745.1). Taxonomy (NCBI): domain Eukaryota; kingdom Viridiplantae; phylum Streptophyta; class Pinopsida; order Pinales; family Pinaceae; genus Picea; species Picea mariana. Next base: position 108,240 of record JASDQU010371663.1, read on the forward strand.
GAAGGAAGGAGGTTCAATCTAGTAGTTGTCGTTGTTGTTACTATTGTTATTGTGTGATTGAGTGAGTAATATTGAGTGAGAGAGAAGTGATGAGTAAGAGAGACTTATGTATTGTAAGATCTTCAATGGGGTGCAAAGATCAGTCCTGAAGCTGAGTGCACAGAAAGGGGAGAGATAGAGAGAAGAAGAAAGAAGATCTGCTAGCTAAGAGCACAGACAAGAACTGTATGCTTCATCTTAATACATTATAAAGAACAGTTATGTGGACACATCCCTAGAGAGAGGGTGAACCACATATATTTTGTGTTATGTGTGATTGATGCTCTGTTCTTGTCATTTGATACACTATTATTGCATTATTGTGGTAGATCTAATAAGATGTGTGGAATAGATCTAAGTTGATAAGTGATATATGCATGTTGTATTGTTCTAGTGTTGGATCCACTTGATCGTTCCCTTGGTTGTAGACATCTTTGTACTGCAACCCCCCCATAGCTGCTTCAAGTGAGACCGCATCTGCTTTGCAGGTGTAGCAGAAAGGGCCAGTAGTTAGGGCTTGTTGGTGTGCTCTTGGAGCTGAACCCTGGGTCTGCCCCTGTGCCAACAAATGGTTCTGTTGCCGAGACAGGAATCTTCTTGAGGGAATGTCAAGGTGGTTCCCATCAAAGACATAGATTCAGAAGTGGATAGAGGATCAAGAAAAGGACTTCACTGAAGCCCAGAACAAGAACCCTAATCTTAGTATAGAGGATTGGTTGGAGAGATATATCTTTACTGATATACATGAGATTTTCTTCAGAGGAATCCATCATGAGCTATATGAGTGGTTAGATAGGTTAGAAGATACCCAATTTGAGATCAGATCTAGACCTCCTGTGGTTTGGACGTCGGCGTTGATCAAGAAGGTCAAGAGAGTTGATAACGCAATATCACGAGCAGTAGATCATTGGTTTGATAGCACCATTGGAGGTTACATCACAAATTTTGTTGTTGACAGAGTAGAGTCATATAGCCAAGCCGAGAGATATTTCTTCAAGGGACCCAGAGGAAAATTTTTACATTCTCTGAAGTTGAGAATCAAGATGCTATTGCATGAGAAGAACATATTGAAGATACAATAGATTGGTCGGATTTGAAAAAGATAATGTTCAGGAATTCAGACAACAACAGTGACACAGAGGTTGGACATACGCGTAGTGGAAAAGCATTCAGAGAAGTTCATCTTGCAAACTTATTCAAGAAGAACTACGAGGACGCGGGATTCTATAGTGGAGAAGAGGCAGATCTGACAGACAAGGAGCATTCAGAACCTGCTAGGATAGAGGAAGGGAAAGCTGAAGAGCTTCGTCGAGACGAGCCGGATACTTTAGGAACTGCGCAAACCATTGAAGTAAGTACTATTCTCCCTCCTATTGATTCAACAGCACTAAGCAATCAGAATAGTCAATCACCAGAGTCCTCAAAGTACTATTACTAGCAGTTCAACATATACTCAGACATGAAACCTAAGCAACTTTATGGCAGATGAGATGAGACTCCCTATCTTTAAGGGAGATGGGTCTAAAGACCCTGATCAACACTGGTTCCTATGTGAAGTTGTATGGAATATTAAGAATTTCACCGACGAGGCTGTTAAAAGAACCTAGTTTAGCACTACCCTAAGGGACCATGCACTAAGTTGGTACATGAAGCTTGTCCAAGGACTTGTACAACCTAAGCCACTGAATGAGATCAATAATGCATTGATTGTAGAGTTAAATAAACCCAAATCAGAATCACAATCTATTATAGAGATGAAAGAGATCAAGCAGAAGGTAGTCGGACTTGTTTGGGAATTCGATCAGAGATTCAAGACTTTAACAGGTCGACTGACTTTTCAGATCCCAGATGAACAGAACAAATAACGGTTCATCGTTTCTCTCTTACCACACATTAGAGTTCCTCTGATGCAACAGAATATTGCTTCGCAGGCTGAGGCCCTGGAGATCGCCATGAAGCTAGAATCAGCCCCTATGGGAGAATCCAGCTCAGGTATGAGTCAAATCTTGAGTCAGCTAACTTGTTTGTCTCTGCAGGTCGAAGATATGAAAAAAGATAAGGGAAAAGATAAAAGAGAAGACATATGGTGTGTCAGATGCGGATCAAAAGGCCATGACAAGGAACATTGTCCTCTATTCAATGAATACTTGGCCTCTGGAGCTTTGATCCCTTTGAAGCAAGTCATCTTACCCTGGTGTGAGGTATGTCGAAATAGACATCACCCTGGTGAGTGCTATTACATGCAAAAGTGTGTTCAGACTCCTACAAACTTGTATTGCATGTTTTGTAAGTCCGTGAGACATGATGATAGTGATTGTAGGGCTTATGATCTCATGCATGAAAGGTCAAGAGATGTATACAAAATTCAAGGCGAAGTACAGCAAGAAGGAAACACTATGCAGTATAACTCCCTTGGGAGAGGAAACATCAATCCTCGCGGTGGATTCAAAGGAAGAGGATGAGGAGGAGGTATGGGTCGAGGCCAAGGATAGATAATCTGTTATAACTGCGCACAGCCAGAACACCTAGAAAGGGACTATCAGAACCCTTGTACCACTTGCAGCTATTGCGACTCCTTTGAGCATGTTATCGAGGAATGTCCAACATTGTTGGCTAAGCTTCAGGAAAGACGAGGACCTCAGTAGAACCTACAAGTACAATTGATATACGTTGAACCTCGCGGAGAAGACCCCGGAGTCATTGTTATCACTAGAGAAGGCGCTGTTACAGGAGAAGACAAATTGATCCAAGGAAAGACTACAGAAGACTCGGGAATTAGGAAAGCTGCAGAGAAGACCCAAACCTTTGATGCAAAGAAAGAAAGACAAATATTTGAGGAGGAAAGAAAAGAGTTCAAAGCATATCAAGGCTCTTCATCAAAGACATGGCCAAAAGTAAGGGAATATGGAATGCCTCAGGCATTTTATTAGTCTACTTCACTGAAAGAAGGAAAAGAGTTAAGCAAGCTCATGGAATTTCTATATACTTGTATTAAGTTGATTCAGGATGAGAGCGTTGTACAAGAGCTAAAAATTTTAATCAGACAGTATGAGCTAGGAAATATAGACCCCTTACTAAATAAGGCAGTACACCAAATCGCCAAGAAGAGAAGGACAAATAAGGAATTACACTTGAATGCCCAAATAGGAGAATATGATATAGACTATGTGGTCCTCGACTTAGGGTCGGAGGTCAATTTCATGACGAAGCAAACTTGGGAACTGATGGGAAAACTGAAGTTGATCTATTCCCCCGTCAGGCTCAGGATGGCTAATTAGCAAGCTGTCAGCCCTTTTGGATGATTGGAACATGTCCCTGTGGACATCGATGGAGTAAGAATGTTTGCAGATTTTGAGGTAATTGAGATAGTTGATGACAGTTTTCCTTACCCTGTGTTGTTAGGAATTGATTGGGCTTTCAATAACTCCACTGTGGTTGATTTAAAGAAAAGACACATGACTTTTGAAAGAGATGGCCTTAGGGTCATTGCACCTTTATATCTAGATGAAGGTCAGCGATACACAGAACCTATCAGAGAAGAAGACCACACATATGAACTGGAAAACATATACAAATTAATAGCCATACAACAGGATTACATTAATCCTATGGCAAATGGAAACCTAAGTTGGTGAAGTAACAACGCATGTTCATCAGACTCAGAAGAAGTACTGGAGAACTGGAAGAATAAGATGTATGAAGTATCTACAAGAAGATGTGCTAGATTAACCAAAGAAGTTTGTTGGATCGACACAACAGTAAGTAACTTACCCACCTTTGATGGTCTAAATCCTTTAGAAACCTTCTTGTTGGACTTTGAAGAAAGTGTACCAATGCAACAAAGATTGTTGGTGATGGATGAGGCCCTGAAAGCAACCCCAATAAGATGGTGGGGGACACACAAAAACAACATTGCAGACTGGGTACAATGTCGTACCTTGATGAAAACACGATTCTCAGCACAAGTGGAAGGCTGCGAAGTTCGATACACRRGTCGAAGCTTCCCAAAGGACCATGTGTGAATTTGCRAAGAAGCCTGGAGAAACATTCCTCAAGAGMAGTGGGTGCAMAAATTCATTAACACGTTGGACACGACACCTATCAACTGGTACCTTCAAGTAAAGTTGCGCCTCATCACTATAGACTGGGAAGGTATGACTCAGAATTTTGTAACCACCTTCTTATTTGAAAGTCAATATCCTTTAATAGATCAAGCACTACAGATTGCAAGACAGAAAGTATTCGAGGAGGCATCTAACCTCCCTTTGGAGCAAGAAGAGGATGAATGGACTGCCCCTCTCCAGAAACTTCAAGGTTGTTATAACATCAACAATGATGAAGACGATGATCCAAGGAAGGTGAACATTGCTGAAACAAAAGGCCAAAGAGATGTGGAAGGACCAGGAGTTGAGTTACCATTCATTGGACAACCAATCAAGATTAAAAAGGTCAATATTGGAACAGAATAAACACCGAAGCTTGCAAACGTTGGAGATTACTGGGATGTTGTCACCATTGACAAGATTACATAGTTACCACAGGAATATCAGGACTTGTTTCCAACCAAGTTCATTGATATGAAGGGAATTAAAGGGCCTATGGGAGAGATGAGGATCCCTTTGAAACCAGATGCAAGACCAATCAAACCGAGACCCTACAGATTGAACCCTAAATACAAAGAGAAAGTAAAGATTGAGCTCGATAGAATGCTGGAAGCGGGGATCATAGAACCTGTGGAAGAGTCAGAGTGGATTAGCCCTACGGTGGTGCAAGACAAGAAGACAGGAGAAATCAGGATATGCATAGATCTTAGGAAGATGAATGATGCCTGTTTACATGACCCCTTCCTACGCCATTCACTGACGAAGTGTTAGATAATGTGGGAGGCCAAGAAGTATATTCTTTTATAGATGGATTTTCAGGATACCATCAAATCCCGATTGCCAAGGAAGATCACCATAAGACCACATTTGCAACAGAATGGGGGTCCTATCAATATATAGTGATGCCATTTGGATTGAAGAATTCCCCAACCATCTTTTCCAGGGTGGTGGTCGAAGCATTCAAGGAGTTTTTGCATAAATTTCTAGAAGCATATTTTGATGATTGGACTGTTTTTAGTTTATTGAATGTCTAAGGCTAATGTTGGATAAATGCAGGCAGTGTCAAATTTCCCTGAATCTGAAGAAATGCATCTTCTTATCACCATTTGGAGTGTTGTTAGGTCATATTGTATGCCAACAGGGATTGTTGGTCGATCCATCTAAAATTGCCATTATAGTTGATCTACCCCCTCGTACTTCAGTCAAACAATTGTGCATTACGCTGGGACATACTGGGTATTACAGGAAGTTTATTAAAGGATATGCCCAGATTACAACACCCATGGAGAATATTTTGAAGAAAGACTGTCAATTTAGTTGGACAGAAGAGTGCCAGCAGAGCTTTGACACACTAAAACAGAAAATGGTTACTGTGCCTATTCTGGTTTTTCCAGATTGGAGCAAGGAGTTTCATGTGCATGTCGATGCGTCCTCTATTGCCTTAGGAGCAGTGTTAGCACAACTCAGAGAAGGAGATATTGACCATCCATTAGCTTTTGCTAGCAGGAAGCTATCAACTGCTGAGATTAATTACACCACCATTGAGCGAGAAGGGTTAGCCATGGTGTATGCGATGTAGAAATTTCACCACTACTTATTGGGAGGACACTTTAAAATGTTTACTAATCACTCCGCGCTGAAATACCTAGTCAACAAGCCAGTGTTGGGGGGGAGAATATGTAGATGGCTTCTGCTATTTCAGGAATATGACTTTGAAATCATAATAAAACCAGGCAGAATGAACAAAGGTCCTAACCACTTGTCGAGGTTGGAACATGGAGAAGAGCCCACTAGCTTGGAGGATGTACTGTCAGATGCACAGATGTTGGCCATTAGAAATATTGATGACCACTTTGCAGATATAGTCCAGTTCCTGTCAACAAGAGTGGCACCTAGTGAGCGTACACTTCCATAGAAAAAACAACTAGTAGTGCGCACTGCAGACTTTTCACTAATAGTTGGACAGCTATATAAGATGGGACCTAATGAGATATTGAGAAGATGTGTTATGGAGGCAGAGCAATCGTTGATCCTCGTAGAAGCTCATGAAGGCATCGCAGGAGGACATTACGCAGGAAAAGCAACTGTGTAGAAGCTTCTTAGAGATGGCCTGTGGTGGCCTACCTTACAAAGGGATGCTAAAGATTATTCCAGAGCCTGCGATGTATGCCAAAGAGTCGGGAAACTGTCCAGAAGAGACAAAATGCCATTAGCACTACAACTGACCCTACAAGCATTTGAGAAATGGGCCATTGACTTCGTAGGACCTATAAACCCACCAGGAAAGCGCACAAGAGCAAGGTACATAATTACAACAACAAAGTACTTGACCAAATGGGCCGAAGCAAGAGCAGTTAAGGACTATAGTGCAACTACAGTTGCGCGCTTCATATTTGATGACATCATAACTAGGTTTGGATGCCCAAAGATCCTTATGAGTGATCAAGGCACACATTTCATAAATAAAACAATTGAAGCTCTGACCGAGGAATTTGCATTCCATCATCAGAAGAACATGCCTTGCCATCCACAAGCAAATGGGACAGTGGAAGCATTCAATAAGATCTTAGAGACAACGCTGACAAAGATTTGCAATGTGAACAGGGATGACTGGGATTTAAGAGTACCAATAGTACTATGGGCCTACAGAACCACTTGCAAGAAGATAACAATGCAGACCCCTTTTAAGTTGGTGTATGGTCTCGAAGCCGTTGTCCCAGTGGAATACCTGGTACCAAGCTTAATAATTGTTGCCTTTACAGATATGGATGACAATAGCATTCTTCAAGAGAGGCTTGCACAGTTGGTCGAATTGGAGGAAGACAGATTTGTTGCAGGATTTCATCAGCAGGTACAGAAGGAAAGAGAGAAGGCCTACCATGACAGGCACATCAAGAAGAAGGATTTTAGACAAGGTGATCTAGTACTGGTATATGATAGTAAGTTCATCAAGCATCCTGGGAAGTTTATAATGCATTGGCTCAGGCCATATGAGGTCGCTTATGTTATAGAAGGAGGAGTTGTACAGTTGAAGACCTTGAAGGGAGAATGGAAGGAAGGATTAGTGAATGGGAGCAGGCTAAAGTTGTACTATAACAACCAGCTACCTCGCAACTCTAAGTAAAAGCATAAGGAAAAGGGTCTAGGTACCAGGTGCAGTTGAAACTGGGTACCAGACATAGAAAAGACAGTCTACACAAGGGACAGAGAGGAGGCATAGAGAAGCAAGCAAAGGCTACATCGCACGGCCTGAAGTCGAAGTAAAATAGAAAGTTCAGATCTGAAGTGCCTCGGGACGAGTCACGGGTGAGTTTTGGGGGCCTGTTGGCCCTTGGTTATGGAAATAAGCGAAGAACAAGGAAGAAAAGGCAAAATGTGAACTGTGCATAAGACACAGTGACTGTTACTGGGTCAAAGTGAGCAAAGAGCAGAAAAGGTGGAGCGAAGTTTGAGAAAGAAAGTCGTTGGATGAGGAGATCGAGGATGACAGATCAACATGAAAGAAGGATCATGGACAACTCAACAAGAAGAAAAATCCACCATTAGATTCTTTGGAACACCGCGCGAGAAGGAAGGAAAGCCAGGCTGGCGAAGCCCTGAAAACGCGGGTCAAGTTGACCTAGGGTTTTAGACACCTAAGGTTTTGGTATCTAGGGTTTTGACACCTAGGTTTCGGCCTAAGGATGCCGGTGAAATATTGTAATGTATAAATAAGAACCTACATGAAGGAAGGAGGTTTGGGTCATCATCCCCCCAATGTTAGGACAGATGCACAAAAGCAAGCCAACATGGAGCAACCACTAGGATATGTGATAAAAGGACATGAAGCTAAAGTGTACAGACTGGAAAAAGCACTCTATGGGATTAAGTAAGCTCCTAGAGCTTGGTATAGTAGAATTGATTCATATTTGATCATTAATGGATTCAGCAGAAGCAACAATGATCCCACATTGTATATAAAGGTGAATAAACAAGGCCAAATTTTGATTGTTTGTTTATATGATGTTGATATGATCTTCACATGAAATCTGTCAGTAGACAAATTTAAATCTTCCATGAAACAAGAATTTGAAATGACTGATTTGGGGTTAATGAGATATTTCCTTGGTTTTGAAGTTTTCCAATCAGATTGAGGAATTTTTTTGTTTCAAGCCAAGTATGCCATGGATGTGCTAAAGAGGTTCAAGATGATGAATTGTAAACCAACACTAACTCCAGTTGTAACAAGGACAAAGCTCAACAAAGAGGATATGGGATCCAATGTAGATCCAACTCTATTCAAAAGATTGGTTGGCAGTCTCATGTACCTCACTGCCACTAGGTCAAACATTATGTATGCTATCAGTTTGATTTCTAGGTTCATGGAGTCTCCAAAAAATTCACATTGGCAAGTTGGCAAAATAATTATGAGATATATTGCTAGAACAATAGGATATGGTATACTATATTTCGGCACTAGCAATGATTTCTTGAGTGGATATATTGACAGTGATTTTGTAGGTAGTATTGATGATAGAAAAAGTACTTCAAGATATGTCTTCCATCTTGGTTTAGGTGTGATTTCATGGGCATCCAAGAAGCAGTCCATTGGGACAATCTCATCTGTCGAAGTTGAGTATGTAGCAGCAATATCAACAGCTTGTCAAGCAATTTGGTTATGTAGAGTATTGGGTGATCTTTAACAAGGACAAGAAGGACCAACTCCAGAAGTTGAGTATGTAGCAGCAACATCTTGTGACAATCTCATCTGTCGAAGTTGAGTATGTAGCATCAATATCAACAGCTTGTCAAGCAATTTGGCTATGTAGAGTATTGGGTGATCTTTAACAAGGACAAGAAGGATCAACTCCAGTGTATTATATGACAACTCAACAATATCTTTGTCAAAAAACCATGTCTTTCATAAAAAAAACAAGCATATTGATACTAGATATCATTTTATTAGAGAGTTTGTAAACAATGGAGAAATCTACTTGGAATCTTTTAATTCAAAAGACCAATTGTTTAACATATTTATAAACCCATTAGCAAAAGATGTGTTTGAGTTTCATATACAGAATTTAGGCGTCGTAAACATTGTAATAATTAAGGGGGTGTGTTAGAATATTATTACTCCTACTAGTTGTAGAGAGAGTTCTAGAAGACTCTCGAGGTTGATTAGATCTAGATTCATGTAGAAATCTCTAGAAGAACTGTGTTGTCAAGATCTATTATTAGTAAACCTAGATTTTTCTTATGTGTATTTATATCTTCTTCTTGAAGTAATGTAAGTATTGAGATTTAAGAGCTGCAACTCATCTTGTGATTTGTTTTTTATTTTTCCATGATTTATACAATTGTAGCTGTAGTTAATTCGCCGAGAGCCTAGAAAATAAGTTCAGGCATTACAAATTTGAAACTATATCTCTAAAAGAAAAGGAGCTCTGTTGATACATTTTTCGAGATTTTGCTTGAAATTTGACCAACATTCAAGGTTGTTGGATGTAATGTAACGATCTCCAATACAGTTGAGCCCAGAACTTGTAACATTTGTTAATGTAGTGATTTGTATAGACAAAAAGAACTAAGGAAATGCTCTGGATGACATGGATATGAGCTTTAAGAGGAAGCATTAAGATTTGCACAAGAAAATGAAAAATAAAATGAATAATTATGCTTTTAACCTAATCCTTGGGTTTTTGGATATAAGAACACAAGTTTTTTTGTAGCTCAAGATCAATGGTTTAACTTGCTCAATGAGTTTTGCATGTTCTGGTACTTTCCAGTATATGGAATTTAGATGCTCAATTTGCATAGCTTCTAAAATCCCTTGTGTAACTTGTAACTACAGTTAGTAGCTAAGAATTCACTCTAGTGACATGATCGTTTTGTGAGGAATTTAACTTAATTGATAAGGGGGTAGACATCCTTATTACATCACCACCAGAAAATCAGATACTTACTACATCGTTGGAACCTACCAACATGATAGGGGGTGGACATCCTTATTTTTGTTGAGCTTGCCAGAGTTTTCATAATGAAAAGACGTGTGCCTTCTACATGAAAGTATACCAATCAGATGGTCATAAAAGAAAACCACCCTTGGACACATGCAACAATTTGTTTGATGGACAAGACTATCAGGATTGGCATCCAGAGGAAGGTGAAGAAGAAAGAGAAAATAGAATATTTGGGAACATGCCTTCCCCAGAAAAGATAAATCAGAGGCTTGAGAATAAAACAAGAGTTGTGGTCTATCAAAACAGAAGAATAACCCTCTACTAGATCATCTAGGGCCTTCTTAGCCTCTAGAAAAGGATTATCAGATAAGAAGGTTGATCAGAATCATTACAGAGATACCATGAAGTGATTATTCAACAAGCAATTCTCTCGATATGAATTTGGATGAAACAGGATGGTTTAACAATGCCAATGTTCTTGTTCCTATTATTGAGCTAGCAAAGATC
>JASDQU010371664.1:15883-61674 GCA_032191745.1 Picea mariana
AAGCCCGCGGTTTCCGTGGTTATATTATATGACCCGTGGTTATATTGTGTTACACATATGACCATACCATTTTGAATGTGTGGGAATTTTGAAACAGTTGGTACGGTTGGCACGGTTTTGACCATTAGCCCTTTTTACATTTGCGCGAGGTCATATGACCCTAATGTGCCCGAGTGCTAGGCGGTTAGGGGCTGGAGGCACCCTAACCGTCCTACAGTTTGGACCATTTTTTGATTGTGCGCGATGCTAGGTTTTCATGCTATTTATTGCGTGTGTGCCAGGTTCATTTGACAAGGGTGCGTTTTGTAGAACCAGTGACAGCGAGCTTGAAGGAGGAAAATGGCAGGAGGCTTATCTTCCTCATCTTTTGGCCGATTGAGGTGCCGTAAAAGCCCAGCTAGGGGTTTTTGGATGTCCTGAATCCATTGGCACTGTTATCAAATCCATTTGAAGACTTCTTTTGTAGGATTTTATCCATTGAAGTTTCAGCAAGCTCTAGGGAGCTTGAAGCCCTCATTGATTGAGGACATGTTTTGGTGAGCCTATGTTTGTTTTCTGTGATTGAATAATCATTTTTGGCTAATTGATATGCTCTGAACACATTGGGACGGGTTTCAGAGGCTTTTGAGGACTTTTACAGGTGTTTTTTCCAAAGAGAAGCTCAAGGAAGCTTATGGCCACATGTAGAAGAGGTCATGCCCGGATGAGCCATGATACATTTTCAAAGTTTTATTAGTCATTTTTGGGGTTTTTATATGTTCTGATCCCAATGGTGCAGTCAGAATTTCCATTGGAGTTAAGTAGCATCTTGTAAAATAACTTTTGACAAATTAATCCCAGAGAGCCAAGTCCATTGATGGAGGCTCAAGGAGATGTAGCCCGGAGGGGGGTGAACTCCTTTATCATCTTGTTTTTGTTGTGAGTTTGATGGTTTATTTGCTGCAAGTTATGTTGCTGTGTTTTTATTTAAAGCACTTATTTAACCATTTAAGAGAATTTTTCCTCACACATAAACATTTAAAAGAAGAAGCATAAACTTAACACATACTTTATCTTGCATATTTTAACACATGGAGCAAGGTCCTGTAAAGTTTATTTTAATGAAGTAGAGGGTGCTTGCATAGCATAACAAGTCATCCTTCTATTTTCAAATCAAAATTTTAGCTTGGAATTTAGGCCCATTTGCTCATGATGTCCTGTCAATTCGTCAAGGTGGGTTATATGCTTGTTGATGTTTGAATCGATTAAGATCGAAATAGAAACCTCACGTGGATATGAATCCACCTGCATTTTTATAGAGGTGTTACTCCTCTTTGGTTGAAATATATATCTTGAATATATTGGATTAGGGAGAATTCTAAACAACAAACCCGAGATCTTTATTCCTTTGATTTATACATGGAATGGTTCTTGATAACCAGATCTGATCTTTATGTGCAACAAGAAATCTTTTAACAATAGAAAGATTGAATGAATGCTTCAAAATTAGAATATATACATACTCAACATCATTTATACAACCCACTAAATCACATACAAATAGATGATACAATCATATCTTCTCACAAGAAATATGAGGAAATAATTTTGATCATCCACTACAACAGAACATGAAATTAGCACCTAAAATAGCGTCAGAATTTAGTGTATTTTACTCCATGAATCAGACACCTTTTTTGGCGCAAAATGGGGTGCAATATGAACTTTTTATAATTGCACCAGATTTAGCACCGGAATTAGTGCCAAAATTAACGCCAGAAAAATAACGCCAGGAATAGCGCTAGGCTTAGTGCCAGGAATAGCGCCAAGTTTAGTGCCAGGAATAGCGCCAAGTTTAGTGCCAGGATTAGCGCCAGGAATAGGGCCAGGTTTAGCGCCAAGTGTTGCTTCCAGTTTTGCTTCTAATATGCCTTCCAATTTTGCTTCCATTTTTGTGTCTACTTTGGCTTCCCGTTTTACGTCCATTTTTGCTTCTAATATGGTTTCGAATTTTTCTTCCAGTTTGGCGCTAGGAATAGCACTAGGTTTAGCTCCAGGTGTTGCTTCCAGTTTTTCTTCTAATATGCCTTCCAATTTTGCTTCCATTTTGGCTTTTGGTTTGGCTTCTAGTTTTTCTTCTGCTATGGCTTCCAATTTTGCTTCCTGTTTGGCTTCTGGTTTGGCTTCCAGTTTTACATCTAGTTTTTCTTCTAGTTTTGCTTCCTGTTTTGCTTCTGGTTTGGGTTCCAATTTTTCTTCTGGTGTGGCTTCCAATTTTCCTTCCTTTCTTGCTTCCAACAATGTTGCTTGTTTTGCTTACTGTTATTAATTTAATATGTTTTATTTCAATTTAATTAGTTAAATATATTAAATAACTTATATGATTATATAGTAAGCATATAAATGCATTTGAAATATTTTATAGGATAACATTTTAAAGAATTTTTTAGGGAAACGTACATCCATACAAATTAACAACATCATTATACTTATTAAATCTCTATAAAAATAGAATCTACAACATCCAATATATATAAAATAACAAGATAATTATTATATCGTGATCATCAACTATAATTAAAACAAGTGAGTCAAATATCTATAATTTAAGTGAATTTGACAACATCCATCATGAGCAGTAAATCAAAACCATCATACATAATAAATATGCATCCAAAAATCATCAACCACTTTCAATATATAAAATTGACGAGTCAATATTGATAAGATAATCATCATATATAACTAAAACAAGTGAAAGTCGAATATATATGCCAGTAGATCAATATAATCTGAAAATGATACATGTCCAACAGTCGAAATAAGTCAAAATGATACATCATGTACAAATGATATAAATAAAAATGATAAATTATGTAAGACAAAATGATACAAGTCAATATGATACGTCATGTTCAAATGATATAAGTTAACATGAAACATGTCAAAATGATACAACTCAATAATATGGTATTGGAGGCCGTGAAAATGATACATATGAAAGTAACCATGTAAAGAGGCATTATAACAATATATCAAAAATGATCCATGATGCAGTCTATATGATCATGAATGTCACTGGTTGCTACCAACAACTGCCTCAACATCATCATCACCATCGTGATCATGATCATCATGATCGTCATCATCGTCATCTACATCAGCAATGACATCGTTGTCATCTGTATCTGTGTCATCGTGAGCATCATCTTCCATCTTAGCATCGGACCCAACATCATTATCTAGATCTATTTGTTTAGGATGATCCGAATCTTCTGGAAGATCATTGTTCTACAAAAACAAACATTTAGAATGAAAATTTATTATTTATTTCATACAATAATTAATTTCTTTGTTATATATCTAATATTACAACTTATAAAATGAAATGATAATCATATTACATCATACCAAAATGCACATACGATAATAAAATATCAAATAAGTTACAATTAAGATGTCATTCCAATGATGTAAAACATTCAACAATTCTAATAAACGTTAGTAAAGATCATAAAAAGATTATATTCCTAGTCTTGACTTGCCTTGCCTTGCCTTGGCATGCCATGCCTTGCCTTGCCTTGGCATGCCATTCCTTGCCTTGAATTGCCTTCCCTTGACATGCCTTGCCTTGCCTTGACATGCCTTGCCTTGACATGCCTTGCCTTGACAAGCCATGCCTTGCCTTGACAAACCATGTCGTTCCTTGACATGTCTCGCCTTTCCTTGACATGCCATGCCTTGACATTCCTTGCCTTGCCTTGCCTTGACTTGCATTGTCTTGCCTTTCCCTAACATGCCCTGCCTTGAATTAACATATCTTTCCTTAACAAATGTTTCCTTGCATTGACATGCCTTGCCTTGACATGCCATGCCTTGCATTGACATTCCTTGCCTTGACATGTCTTGCCTTTTCTTGCCATGCCTTGCCTTGCCTTGCCTTGATAAGCCATGCCTTTCCTTGATAAGCCATGCCTTGCCTTGACATGTCTTTCCTTTCCTTGCCATGCCTTGCCTTGCCTTGACAAGACATGCCTTGCCTTGAAATGTCTTGCCTTTCCATGCCTTGATTTTCCATGCATTGTCATGCCTTACCATGACATGCCTTGCCTTGCCATGCATTCCCTTGCCTTGCCTTTCCATGCCTTGCATTGACATGCCACGACTTGCCTTGACATTCCTTGAATTTTCTTTCCTTGCCATACCTTGCCTTGATATGCCTTGCCTTGCAATGACATGCCTTTCCTTGATATATCTTGCCTTGCATTGACAAACCTTTCCTTGCTTTTCCTTGACAGACCTTGCCTTGCCTTGCATTGACAAACCTTTCCTTACTCATTGAAGCTCATATCAATATGGTTATGATGACTTGGGAGTGGATATCATATTAAATGGTATATCTAGGGGTGGCCCATCTTGTTACATTAATTCTTTGACCCTTGGTGATGATTTTTTACTAGGAACCTCTCTTGATCATTTGCAAAGTCTACAATGTGTTTGTGAGAAGCATTGAGAGTTATGTTGTGTACATGGATTGAGTATTTTACATATAAGCATGTTAAAATTAATTAAACAGCTCATTTAGTCTGATGTAGAGGAGTCGTCTAGAATTTATGTACCATGATGAGCTATCTAGGCATCATGTTTAGAATTATTTGATTAAATATGCTTACATTACCAAATTATTCTATAGTCAAAATAGTGTGAAAATTTTGTGGCCACTTTGAGTATAATTTTATGTCATAGGAATTAGTAATAAACAGTTTTACGGTAAATTTCTAAGGTGTAATCACAACATTATCTTGATGGAGTAAAAAAATGGTTGGATGGCAACATAAATGTTATTAGAGCCTTGATTACAAAAATGAGGAATTTTTATGGATTCAGTCAGTGAAGATTTTTCTTTTAGTAATAAAGGGCAGCTTAAATAGGTTTTAACTGATCTCGAAAAGATTCTACGTATATAGCTTCAACAAGAAACAAGGAATCAATGTTGTAGCATCAAGATGTGTCTAACAAAGAAACATCATAACCATGCACCCTGCAAAATTTCATTACAAGGTTGTCATGCATGCCAAATTGGCATGCACAACAATGCATGCCAATTCGGCATGCACAGACACAACAACCACATGGTTGTTGTGCATGCCAAATTGGCATGCATTGCAGCCCTGTAATGAAATTGTGGAGGGTGCATGGTTATGATGTTTCTTTGTTAGACACATCTTGATGCTGTCGTATCCTTTAATTCCTTATTCGTCAAATCTCCATGCCATTGATATGCACATGTGCCACTTAACTCTTTCTAGCTTGTTAACTGGATACTTAGCTTTGTATGCAATCTCACATTAGTAGATGATGAATGGGTATGCTCTTGATTTTCCTTTTAGCGTCACTTGTGAAAATGAATCATGAAAACCTATTCACTCGCAACATGAAAGTATATTAAACCTCCAAAATCACATAAGGAAATACAATCATTTAAGTTCTAAACCCAAAGAAAGCATCCTTTCTATAGGAAATACTACCTTATCACTCTAAATGCATAAGATTTTTAAAAAACATGAGGTTATACTCTACTAACTCCACATTCCTCTTTAGCAATTACAATTTTAGCTACATATTGTGTATGTTTTTCATCTATCCTCAACTCCCATGATGCCATCATATACCCCTTACTCTGATTTTCTTTTCCTTCCCATTAGGAACCTATGCAAGTCAAAATATCTCTATTTTGCATTCTCTAGTTTTCTAAGTTAGTAGAACTATGCCTGCACACAACCTTCAGGATTCACAAAGAAAGAATTCTAAGTGAAATGTTAGGGGATGATTCAATATGAGTGATCCTACAAATACCTCTAGGCTATACAACAACCCTAAGGTGGTTGCGGTCTTCCAACAACCCAATTGGATAGTTTATTTTGATAAACTAAAAGGATATGATGATAGGATAGATCTTGAATTTGAATATAAATTTCAAAATATAAAAGGTCAAGAATACATCATAAGAGTGAGAGGATTGGTAATGTAGGTGAATTAATCCATCATAAGAAAATTTTAAGGACTTCCCATGGGTTTACCTTGGGATAAATATGAAGGGAAGCTTTCAATTGATGATAATAAATTGTTTTTCCTAATTTATGTATAACCTAAGTGAAACAAGAATGGGGTCAAAAAAGATACTCTTCCAAACCCATGGGATCAAGTAGCCTACCACCTACTAAAGTATATCACTTATGAGGGAAGTTTGAGTATGATATATGCATACCATTTTAGGTTCTTGCATTAGCTCAAGAATTTGTTTCACCATAGACTTGACAAAAAATTGAAAATTCCTTATTTCCTACTATAGTCTTTAAGAGAAATCAGTTCAAAGGTTAAGAAAGGGAAAGAGGAGGCCTTGGTCCACCACAACCACATAAAATTTCTAGTATGTGATGTCTCAACGTTTTCATAGTTTTGGGCCTCATAAATGAATTTTGTCACTTGTGTTTGAGTTGGTATGCCTAAAAAATGTCAACATATCTCCTTTTGACATTTGAAGCTAAACTTGAAATACCACCAAAAAATGTTTGCAAAAGGCCCTTGGAGGCAAATTGGCATGCACAATAGCCCTGTAATGAAATTGTGTAGGGTGCCTCAAATGAGTTCAAAGGTTAAGAAAGGGAAAGAGGAGGCCTTGGCCCACAATGGCCTCATAAAATTTGAGCCTTGTTATCTCAAAATTTGTACTTGCCCAAAATCCCAAGGCAAGTGGATACAAAACTGGTGTAACTGGGAATAACCTATCACTGTCACCTTAATAGGAAATCCCTTTCTATTTAGGAGTATGTTGCAATACCTCAAGGGAGACGTCCCCAGTGACTTGGGGGTTTGAGAAGGCTAAGTAAAAATGACACAAGGAAATCCTTCCCCTCTCACACATCACTCAAGTTTAAAAGGTTCTTTAAGTCTTATTGAAGATGAATTAAATAACAAATGTAGCGTACCTTCCCAGAACAAGACAACAAGGAAAAAGGGGGCACTTTCCAAGTACCAAAATGATGTTAGTGTTTCATAAGACAATTAACTCTTAAGAAATGTACTCGCTGATATAAAATTGCAGCAATGTAACAGTTTATAACAACAATAAGTAATTTGCAACAACCATAATATTTATGCTCTAAAAGGCTTGAATAAAGACTTGAAATAATAGCTTTAACTAGGCAATTTGATAATAAATAGTCACAAGTAGTTTTAGCAATATATAACTAGCATAATATGTCACCTTTAAGGTTAATTTGTTGTTGTTAGATGGTTGTAGAAATCTTTTGCAACAACAAGAAGTAGGTTAATGATTTAGGCTAAACTAAGATTAGTAGAAGTTAGTGGGTGTTCAAGAGAAGAGGTTCTGAAAATTGTTTGATCAATCAACACTTGTAAATGGTAGACTAGTTCCTTTCTAGGGTAATGAAGTCAATGATGGCAGCAACAAGTCTTAGAGGAAAATAGAAATGATAATATTTAGTCAAAGGGTGTGGAGAGGATGAGAGAGGTGTTGGTATCCCAAGGCCTAAAAAATCCAACTCCTAGAGATAATTGCTAAAATGTAACAAAAGTTAGGCCCTAGTGATTTCTCTTTTCCTTGGACAAATTGAAAATAAAATATGCAATGTGCAAGAAAGTAGGGTTACTAGAGTGCTACAATGGTAGGGATCTAGTATCTACTTCAAGATATGTGCCTTTCAAGAAATTTTAGCAAGTGGAAGACTATAGAGAAAAATATAGTAACATATATCTTTCTCCCAGGGTTTCAAGCAAGCAATTTCATAATCTTAGACATGAAACAAGTAAATTAACCATAAATATTCATTCACAATAAAGACATGCAGATTTTCTACTTACTTCACCAAGAATAATCAATCATAAACCCTAGTTGAAGATCCTCCACATGAAATTTTTTCCAAAAAGCACCAAGAAATTCCTCCTCCAAGAAGTGCACACCACTAGATTTCAGCCAATAACCCTTAAAGATGGTCGAATTCAGACCACCACTTAAGTGATAAGTGAATGATAACTAAAAATGAGATTTTTGTCTCTTATTTATACAATATCAATGACCTTTAATTACAATTAGGTCATGAAAAGGCCGACATGGCCAAATTACATGAAAAATCTAGTTTTTACACAAATTAAAATAATTAATCCCTAAAATCATCTTTAGATGATGTCATGCCCTTCTAGGGTGATGTTGAGCCTTCTGGGTGAAATGTTGGGCCTTCCAAGCCCCTATATGGTGCCACAAGTGCCAATTAGCACACAACTGCCTCCAAAATCCCAATCCCGACGTTGGGTGACGTCTTGGGTCACAATGGTGATGTCATGGGACTCCTGAGGCCAACGTCCAGGTGGAAGAACAAGACCCCCCTTGGGTCTAGGTCTACCAAAGTGCCTCTAGTGAAACATCCTTCCTTCTCCCTGGTGCAAGTCTCTGACATCTCTCTACCCCTGGCTGGGGTCACATCATCCATCTATGGTATTTCAACCCATGGAGATCTGAGCTAATCATCTCCCTATATGTACCTGTCCATCAAGCATGGTCCTGCAACAACAACAAGTACGTCGTCCATGGGCTCATAAGTCACAAGGATCATAGCAATGTCAATCACATCCAATAATCAAATTACCCAAACATGTGCATCAAACCCCCTTTTACCTAGACAAATGCTCAAAGACGTTATGCAGTTTAACAAGTCAGGTTTGGAGAGGGTCTTAGGATGTCCTATTGGGCTAATCCTCCTCAAGTTTGGGGTGTTTCCCGGGTGAAGACCAATCTTTGTCATGTAAGTGTGTGAAGTGGTGTAGGGGGAATGCTTGGGAAAAGGGTGTAGTGATAACAAGGAAATGTAGGTCTTGCCTATGGGTGCCTCTGTAGAGGGCGAGCTGCACCTTGTCATGGATGCCATTGTTTCCTAGCCCATTTAATGCCTTTTATTCTTAGTCTTATTGTTTTTGGTCTCTTTTCTTTTCAGTGGAAAAGTTGGGGAACACTGTCTTGGCGTGGTGACCAGAGGTGACAATGTTACCCACAAGAATTTCATGGAATTGAGAAGGTTGGATCGTGATGAGGCCCCCTTTCTCTTAGCTATGCCACCAAGAGCCACTACCCTGGTTTGGTGATTAGATATATGGCAGTTTCATACTGCTACATTCCCATGGACCTAATAGGCCAGCTCATGATGAGACCTCCCATCCATCGACAAGTACCTTGAGTTTTGTTTTATCTTACGGGTCCCCTTTTCTTACTGAGAAGCCTTTTATTGCTTTCTCGGAAATCCCTAGCTAAATCATCTCAAAGGTTTGATTTTGGATTTTAACTCTTGTTAACTAATTTTACCCTCTAGGCCTTTAGCCCCTTCTTGCCACAAGGCAAGGTACAACCCTTCCTAGCGTGGAAAACCCAATGTTCGAACCAAGATGGGTGGAAGATGAGAGGAATAATGATGGAAAATGGTAATTATGGAGGAAATGGACGATGACCTTTCATAGACCTACCCAGTGGAAACTCCTCCTAAAGGGGAACAAGTTTACTAGGGAATTATGTCACCCTCCTAGGTATGAACAAGTTAAAGAGCATAATTTCCAAGAAAACGTTATGAAATGAAGGAGAGTTCAGTGCAACATAATCAAGTGCTTCAAAAATCAGAGTGACACATACCATGATACCTAGACTCATTACCTCAAGGAGAAAGACTTACTGTCACTTCAAGACCATGCTGGTGGGATGAATGCTACTGCTATTGATAAATGGGTTGCACTGAAGAAAATATGGGCCCTTCAGGGCCATGCTCAAGTCGTCCGGATCTCGACACTCCATGTCTAGGACCTATGGGCCTCAAGACATGATATCCTTAGTTATCCCTAAGATAAGGGATAAAATATGGCTCCAAATCGGGGACATGTGCTCACCGTAGAGTGCATGAGAACATCAACATCTCTTTTATGACCTGTATCTGCTAGATCTTAACAGAATGAATCAATAATCTTTAGGGTGGTGATATCACCCCTAGATCATATATGATATAAAATAAAGATAAGAAAGCATATATACATAAATAAAGAGATACAATATGAAAATGAAAATGAAGGTACAACTATGCTAACATGATATGCATATGCTATATACAATGAATGAAAATGCCTACCTACCTCTACTTACCTGCTGGTTGAATGGTAGGTGTAGTCAAATAACCAGTGAAACCATCCTAGCAATATCTCATAATACCTGCCTATATGCTTCATCATGAACCAAAACAATGATAAGTCAAGCACAAAAATAACATGAGTTAGAACATGTATTACATCATCAAAAATCGTAAATTCTAGCTCATGGAGGCGGGTGGGAGGGATAAAATTATGCCAAGTCACACTTCTAGGAAAGTGCTCAATCCATCTCAGAAAGGGATCGTAAAAAATCAAAGGCTCAAAAAACTGACTCAAAAAGTCTGAATGTTGGCTACCTTGGACGTCTTCACATCCTGAGGTCTGGGAAGGGACTAGTAGGAACCTAGAGGGTGATTGACAATTTCTTAAGAGAAGGTTGAAAGACTGAGATAATAAACTTCTTCTTAAGGTATTAAACCTACCCTTGAATCCTAAAAGTAGGATTTTCCTCGGAGAAAATTCAAGACAAGGGACATGTTTCCCAACTACACCCTTAGTGGCATCGCGAGGTAAAGTAATTGAATGGGGTTGGAGAACCTTGTCACAAGTATCCTGCTTTGGGCAAGCATTGTCCTCACCTCTATCAAGATCTGAGCACAATGGTGGTTGATAATCTTCTTCATAGAATAAATCCAAGTGCTCAAATGAATACTCATCAAAATTTTCAAGGTATGACCGAAAATCATCAGGAGAAAATAGAACTAGGTCACCCTTGGAGATGTCTATAACTATATCATTTCCTTGTTGCCAAATGTCAGAATCATTAGTAGCCTCATATGATTGTTATAAAGGAAATATTTGGAAATGACCTTCTATGTCATAAATGGGATCCTCATCTGAATCAATCACATCCCACTTACATCTTCCAACATGTATGAACTCATCAATATTATCAACTATGTCACTACCTTTGTCATAACATGAAGGATTTAAAGCATCCAAGGGCTCCTCTAATACTTCTTCACTTTCCAAATCATAAAATAAGGCATCGTCAAAATATTGGAAAGGGAAATAACTTACCATGTTCACTTCTTGTTGTGCAGGGGCGTCAATGGCTTGGATGACTTCATCAAATGAAAGAGGGTTCAGTACATCATCCCCAAAACTCATCTCTTTAATCATGTCTGTTGACAATTAAAATCATAATGATGAATTTCACCTGCAAAGTATTGCTAAAGCGCTATTATTTAACTATGCTAATAATATAATATTAGTAGGTGGGACCCCCTTGTAGACTAGAGGTGCAAGGATATACATATTGTACATGTTTTGTTGTTGTTTGTTATGCTGCCTACACAGTCCTACATTTTTTACGATGCAGTCTTG
The DNA here is from genome assembly GCA_032191745.1 of Picea mariana. Lineage (NCBI taxonomy): Eukaryota > Viridiplantae > Streptophyta > Pinopsida > Pinales > Pinaceae > Picea > Picea mariana. Next base: position 27,392 of record JASDQU010371664.1, read on the forward strand.
GTTTCATTTGACGTGATAATAGGTGGATGATGCATTTTTGTGGAATGTTTTTTGTGATACAAAACAGTTTTATGGTTATGAGGGGCATGTTATTTATAGTTGCTATGATTTAACCTTGTCACTAATCCTTATGATCGATTACCTAGCCACATATATGCAAGAGATATTTTAATGGTAGCATGGTCAAAACAAAGAAAATAAACCTATGAAAAGATCCTAAAGTATAAAAAAGGGAAAGAAGTTATATGCTTGAGCTATGATTAAGGACTATATGCAAGTTTGAATGGAAAATTTAAGGGATATTAGTGTTAGTCCTAACTATTATGCTATTATTGGTTAGTGGACTATGCAAATTTCATGAGATTCGAATGGAGGCGCATATAGAATTTTTAATATGTATTATGGCATGGCATTATGGCAAGGGTTAATGTGTAAATTATATTGGGTGGTGCACTATGAAATGGATATCGTCGCAGATTTCACGATGGTTTGGCATTGAATACACATTGGTTATATGGTTTAATTATTGGTGAATGTGATGCTTATTGGGTTGTCTCGTACTTCGAATTGAATGAGCCAGGTGATAAAAGAAATGTGCATTTATTGCACGTCACTCCATACTTTCCCTATCACTTGTCACCCTAGCATTCTTCCATTGTTGCATTTTTCTCTTTGTTGGTTGTGAAGCTCCACATTTTTAGGCTCTTGGAAGAAAGAAGGCTCGACCAACTCGCCATTTAAGTGTATTTCCACATGTATGATTATTTTTTCTCCATCCATGATGTATTCTATGTTGTATGAACCAAATGATGGCTCAGTGATGCTTGGATTCTGTGTGTTCTTGAGAATTTTGACTGTGTAGATGTGTGTTGTAGCTCTCTGTGATGGCTGTAAATGTTTAGGATTGCAAGTAAAGAAATGGGTATTTTAAGTTGCACATTGGTTGTTTGCTCGGTTAGTTTAGTATCATGATGGGTCTCTATGGAATAATAAGTGAATGGTGGTACAATATGGCTCTGCGTTGATGATGGAGGGTTTTGTTCTGTGTATTACTGTTAGTTAACTCATTCCCTCATAGTCATGGTAGTAACCCTTACCTAGTCGCAAAGGAATTGCCAACAATTGTTGTTTTCTTTTTTCAAAACCCGAGTCGTGGTCGTTGGCCCGTTCTTACTGTCTTTTCACCAAAGTATCCCAAGATCCAGTCTTGGTTGGCCCTAATGTTAATACATGCTTGTATGGTTGTGGATTGATACAAGTTGTATCTGATCATTCTATCAAAAGGATGAGTGTGTCCTCACTGGTGTTGTTGTCAAGTTTTTCGACTCTTAAGTATTGGAAAGGGATGTTATATCTCTGTGTTTTTTTTAATAACTACCATTGTTAAATTAACTCTCTCCTCTCCTCTACAAGTGTTAAACGCACCATGTGCACTAGGTTATTTTACTCTACTTGTCTTTTCCCTCCTCGATTGTTGATCATTGGTTCCGTCCAGGAGTTTGGAGTAATAAGTAAGACTGTGTGGCTCACTGTTGTGCCTTTTTCGAAAGGTATTTTTGTCTGTGGTTGATATAAGTCTCGGAAGACCATCAACTCTTTGTGTTGTTGTTTAAAAGATGAGCGAACTCTTGTTTCTTCCTTGCATTTGATTTTGACAAAGCCTAATGTAGACTCCATTGTCTTTGCTCACCTCGGGCACCTTCTAGGGCTGTCTAGTATTGGGTATCAGTGAAATGGTTATGGAAGTCTTTAAAAAATGTGCTCTATCGTTGAGTCTCTGTCTCGTCCTTGTATGGTTAAATTGTTTGAATAATAATGAAACAGGCACTTGCACACAGTCAAGGGTTGTCTTCCTATTCGTTATGGTTTCACTCATTATGTTTTCACCATCGTGGTCTTGATTGCATATGGAAACACCTATGTGGTTTTTGCTAAGCCCGATCAGGGTTCTACCAAGTTTAAAAATGATGCCTATGTGTAGTTTGGTTCTGTTCGCTTCATATACTATATTGGAATCATTGCTCAGATTACCAATGGTTTTAAAAAAAAATTATACCCACATAGATAAGGCTCATGGTTTATGTTTTGGTTGACTGTTGTTTCATTTCAATATTTTGTGATTGATATGATGAAGACTGTGTATAATCGTGCATATTTTGAAGTCTGTTCATGTTTGAAAAGAGACTTGCGTATATTATAATTGGGCCCGATTGTTGATTGGTAAACAGTGGATGTTGATTATTATCGTGGTGCATTATGGATTATCAGAGATAGATGTCGAGCATACTGTTGTGCATTTTCTTGATTGTTTAAAAAAAAAAAAGAATAAAAAAGGAATTTTTATTAAACAAGACTATTGAATAGAAAGGGATTTTTTTTAAGTTATGATTGAAGAGACTGTTATGAGTTAAGGAATTCCTCGGAAATTTAATTATTGGAACAACAAGCAGTTTGGTATACAATTGAGAAACAATGAATGCTGGTGCTTTTTGGATTGATTTTAATACAAAGTTATTATTATTGATTATTTAATTTGTTTTATGAACAATATCCATTAAATCCCCTGTCATTTTCTCACTTTTTCGCTCATTACGAATCCCCTCACAATCCYAGATTCACTTTGCATGCCATGTTCTTAAAATTAAATTAAAATTAAATGGAAACTTTGTATTACAACAATTAAAAGTTGACACGGAGATGGGTCATAGTTGATATGATTTTGTTATTGTAACACAATTGATTGTTTAATAATTTGTTGAGMAATAATCATGTTCTTACTCCCTTTCATTTTATCACCTTTCCGCTCAATACAACCCCCTCAGATATCCCATAACCCTTATTCACCCCCTGCTCATTGACAAGTATTAAATGAATTTTATGGATTGGATTGCATAGGTTTGATGTGATTGTTGAGCCAAAATTTGTTTCATATTAAAGAGATGTCATATATGGTTTGTTTAAGAAGCTAGTTACTAATAAACACTGCTTACAGGATGAGCTTCTTCAACAGAGGAAGTCATGGCCAAAATAACAGGGGAAGAGGGAATTGGAACAAAGGGCCTAGAAGTCCAAGATTCTCAATACATTTTGATGCAGATCCACAAGAGTTAAACCAGCTCTTCCAAGATGGATTTTTCAATTGGATTGGACAAGAGGTGGTCCAATCTAGGCTAGAAAGGCCTCCCTTCCAACCCCAGCATGTCCTTGGTATCTCTATACCCCCTCATGTTTCATTGCAACATGAATTCCCTGAGAATAATAGATGGCATGAGATTGTTCACCCAACAATCTCACAACATCGTGGCTGGCCCAATTTGTCTCTACTTGCTCCTCCTCCTCCACTAGTTAACCCAAATGTCCAAATTTCCCCTGCACACTCACCTGTAAAGTGTTCCCACGTAAGCAAAAGACTCAAAATCGAAGCCCACCACACGCATGATAAAAGAAAAGCTGTTGTTGCCCCCTCCTCTCCCTCAAGTGATTTAGCCAAATCCGTTTCATCCTGCATGCACTTGAGAGATGATTGTTCTCATGTCATGAGTGATATCAAGCCTAAAGGCTCCACACAACCTAAGGCTAATTCAGGAAGGTCAAAAGGAGACAACAACAACAAAGGGAAAATTACCTCCCAAAGTGGCAAATATGGTTTTTGAGTATATTTTATTATTGATTGTTGAAAACAGTTGACTGCTAAAGTTTTTGGACAACATACTATTTTTGGATATTATATGTTTGGATATGGTTTAAAATATCATTGATATTTAATTTTCAAATTATGAGAATGATTATGGGAGCCACAAGGAGGGATGTGTTTGATTGATTGACTAGTTATGTTTATTTTTGTTAAGAAACTAAAGGGAGTCACAAGGGGTCCCACCTACTAGTTATTATTTATTAAACTACCCTTATTATTATTATTATTATATTAATTCTTCCCCTAACAAAAAGTTAGTTGAGTTTTAACTAACTTAACTAAAAAAAGTATCTGAACTACCTCAACTAATTTGGGATGCATAAAAGCAAAATGAAGAGGAAGAACAAAGGGAGAAGAGAAGGAGAAAGCATACTAAGGTTTTCTCTTGAGTTTTATTGATATAGTTCAGTTTTCATTCATTCTTCAATTCATTAAAAGCCTAATTCGTTTTTATGACAACAAGGTCCTATTGTAGACATCAAGATTCAAAGTTGAATTACATCATTCAGACACTTGTTTTCAGAGGTGTTGATCTATCTTTGATAGTCTGTGTAGACTTGTCTATTTATGAATTAAATTTCATGACTGATAAAGGATATTGTGTAGAGTTGAGTGGGCAACAATCTGTTGCAAGTTGATCCAACTTTTAAAGTTTAGTTTTTTACTTTCTGTCAAAAGTCCTTTTGTATGGTTTTCATTGGGGACATCTAAGTTTGACTTTGGTCCAAATTCCCTCAGAGATTTTTGTAAAGAGAACGATTCTTTTGATTTCTTAGAATGAAATAAGCAATTGTTATTTTGTCTCATCTGTGTTAATATGTGACTTGGTATTTCTGCTTTTGTCTCCACATTTACTTTTGCATCTGTTATTTCATAAAATTATATAAAAATGTTGAATTTTATAGCAATCTTCTATTTAAAAAAAATCATCCTAAGCCCTTGTAACTAATACTTGTGGATTAGGAAACAAATTTTTAGGCTATAAACATAAGGTGATATTCCCGTCTATCTTTCCTTAGCCAAGCAAGATATGAAAATGCTTGAGTAAGATTATTTCATATCTTTTCCTCAACATTTATTTGGCGACCATACTGGGGAGATCTTCCATATCTCTCTGGTTGTTTTTTTTATGCTTGATTATCATTGAATATATTTACATTTATGATATTGATCCTTTGATTGTTTCATTTCTTAATGACTATACCTATTGCAAGGCAGCCCAATATTGAGCCCGGTCTTCAAGATAAGACAAACATTGCTATAAACTTGTTTAATACCATCTTAGATACCGCTAATACCCAGGTTGAGCTTAATCACTCATGGGCAGAAATTGAACAAGACATGAGTTCCCAAGAACGTTGGGAAGTTAGGCAAAGACAACCTAGGAATCAACTGTAGCTTTCTTTTCTCCTAGAATTTTGATCTTCTTTTCATGTCCTTAGACCCTCGTATTTCTAGGAGAAGAAGAGGTTTATCACCAGAAATTAATTCTATTGTTGAAATAGGAAGAAGGAACAGTGTGTTGTCAACCCAACAAAGTACTATAAGGAGAACTTTGTTTGATTCATCTAGTTCGTCTTTCTCTCCCTTACCTATCATTCACAAGATGACATCTAGTGGTGGCTCTGGTGGCACTGGAGGTGCTTCTTCATCTCAATCTTCAGCTTTCATCAGTGATTGGTAGCTTATATACTCACCAAGTCCATGTCCAATCTACTACAAACTCTGTCAAAGTCATTAAAAAGTACGAGCTTTTTCAGTTTGAAGAGGATGCTACAACTACCTCGTTGCATGTTTCCTCCCCTCTTAACCTAGCACCTACAACTCATCCACTTCCTAAATTCAAAGAACATCTCCCTAGGTTTTTAGGGAATAACACTATCACTATGAATGAACACTTGGTGGAATTTTCTAATGCCTGTCACAACATAGGAGCCAATGACAATGATACGTGTATGCGCTTATTTGTGAATTCCCTTGAAGGGAAGGCTGCAACCGATTTATTTGATCTCCCTCCTAAGATTTTATCTACTTGGGAGGAGTTAGTCTATTGGTTCAACTCTACCTATGGGCAATCCAAAATCCTAGCCGAGTAGTTACGGGAGTACAACAACATCACCTATAAGGAGGGTGAGACTATCAAGTCCTTCAACTTGCGTTTCACCAAATCGTACAAGCAAACCCCTGAGCTCATTCTCCCTCAGAACCAAGCCGCTTTCATGCATTATTATAATGCATTACCTTAGCCCTACCGTCATAGGATTGAATAAAAGTCCATTTATAACCTTGGTTCCGCTCTGCACACTTGTTTAGAGTATGAAGAACAGCTTGAAAGAACAAGTCTTCCTATGGGAGACTTCGTTAAATAGACAGACATGTATGCCCTCTTATAGCTTGTACAAGACATGAATAATCGAATGATAGCGTATGAGCAGAAGGGAAATGTTCCCTCTCTTACCCCTGGAGCTTCATCTTCTTTTGCACCCCCCTTTAGAAATCCAAATGAAAATAATTTTCAGCCTAAACCTATCATGCCTCATAGTTGGTGTAACTTTTGCAAAGAACACCATGAGGAAAGTACATGTGAGGTAAAGAAGAGTGCTAGAGATAAAATATTTGGTAATAAACCTGAAACTACAATCGTTGTCCTAGACTTTGCAGAGCCAGAGGATGTCATGATCATAAATACTAGGAATAAATCCTATGCTCCCAAAAGCAAATATGATCCTCCCCACACTTCTTCTATCCCAAGCTCATCTTCACTAGATGCTACTGTACAGGTTCTGAAGGCTCCTAACAGTCAATGAACTACCTCCCCTCTTCCCTCTACCAAATACAACATTCTAAATCAGTTGGCCAACATCAAAATAGATGCTACCCTCCAGGACATGGTTGTCGTCCTTGAACAACATAAGCATCTAAAAAATTTCATGGAAGAATAAGTTTCCATTGTAGCCAACCTCTCTGAAGAGGTAGATGAAGAGGATTCATCTGTAAATAAAGTAGGTGTACATAACTTTAGACACCCTGTAAAAAAACCCCCGTTTTATATTTATGTAAAGATTATGGATAAGATTGCCCATTGTTGTCTCATTGACGATAGTTCGGGCCCAAGTGTAATATCGGAAATTTTAATGGAAGAGATAGGCTTGTCTTGTACAAATGAGAATGCCAGAAGCATGCTCTCTTATAATAGTTTATAGCAAACGACCATAGGTGAATTCAAGGACATGACCTTGGTTTTGTGCACACATCCTGAAATAAGGACAACTCTTAATATTCAGGTAATAGATATGCCAGTGAGTAATTACTCGATCATCTTAGGAAGATATTGGAAAGCTTTGACAGGTGGATACCTTTCACTCGATGGGACACACTTATCCATTCCTTGGAATGGTAAAAACATCATTTTCCTAAGAGAAGGGAGAATCTCACCTTACATAGAAAACATCCCACAACATAATGTGGATTACATCGAGGAGGACCTAGGACTGTATTCCATATTTGCAGATGAGGACAACACTACCTTGGAACAAATCGACTTAGAGGATGGGATGTGGTATATGCACTTCGATGGTTCATGCTCCAATGAAGGAAACAAAGTTGGTATTTTCTTGTACTTTCTTGTGGGTAGGATTCATAACTTTTCCTATAGGTTAGAGTTTGATTGCACAAACAATGTCACTGAATTTGAAGAGTTACTTCTAGGCATTGAAAATGCCTATAATCTGGGTTGTGGTCACCTTACAGTTTTTGGGGATTCTGAACTTGTTGTAAACCTTGTCCGTGTTGAGGAAAAGATATGAAATAATCTTACTCAAGCATTTTCAGATCTTGCTTGGCTAAGGAAAGATAGACGGGAATATCACCCTATGTTTATAACCTCAAAATTTGTTTCCTAATCCACAAGTATTAGTTACAAGGGCTTAGGATGATTTTTTTGTAAATAAAAGATTGTTGTAAAATTCAACATTTTTATATAGTTTTCTAAATATAACAGATGCAATAGTAAATGTGGAGACAAAATAAAAAATACCGAGTCACATATTAACACAGATGAGACATAATAGCAATTGTTTATTTCATTCCAAGAAATCAAAAGAGTCATTCTCTTTACAAAAATCCCCGAGGGAGTTTGGACCAAAGTCAAACTTAGATGTCCTTAATGAAAACCATACAAAAGGACTTCTGACAGAAAGTAAAAAAAACTGAACTTTAAAAGTTGGATCAGCTTGCCACATGTTTCTGCCCACTCGACTCTGCACAATATCCTTTATTAGTCATGAAATTTAATTCATAAATAGACAAGTCTACACAGACTATCAAAGATAGATCAACACCTCTGAAAAACAAGTGTTTGAATGATGTAATTCAACCTTGAATCGTGATGTCTATTGTTCCTGAGTTTGTACTTAAGGCTCAAAGCACAATGTCAGGCATCAAGAAATGAGGAAAGTTTAAAAGTTTGCTTTTTCTATCTCATTTATGTGAGAAAAAATCCTTAAATTGAATTAATAATATGACAACTCAGAGGTCGTTTTTCGTGTCTGAGTTAAATTTGAAAATATTGAATGTAATGAGAGAAAAACATAAAGTCGTTAGACAAAGTAAGGCATCAAATACAAAAGAATCTTACTTTGTTACAGAAGAAGAGAATAGATAATGTAACCTTAAATGAAGCATAAAATGTAGCAATATAATTAACTCACAGGTCTTGTACCTACTAACAGTAAATACATGGGAAAAGCTATTTGTTATTAGATAACTAAATGAAATATAACCACAATAGATGTTGTACTAAATTGCGATCAAGCATTCATCAAGGAAATATATAAAAAGATGCTAGGATGTGGAAAGACAGAAGAACACATAACTCAAATGGACGTAATGTGGAATCTCTAGTCTGCACTTGTATTAATTCATAAATGAGGAGAGTTTTCTCAATTAGAACCGTCAAGAAGCAGCCCTTTGTTCATTCTTTCGAATAAGCATTTATACAATAGTCTTCAACCTCAAATGGTTGGAATTCTTCTATCTCTAGAATAATTAAAATTACAAAATATGGAAGTTGAAACGCTTCGTTTGCATTCTTCTTGATCTTCTCATTGTGATGGCACAAGTGTTTTCCATTCCTGCCTTCTAGATCTGAAATAGATAATGTACACAAACTGTATCATTGATTTCCAGGAGTACCACCCTTTCCCTGCTCAATACATTTGATGCATCTACCCACAAATTGAGCCACCAACCTAGAGGATTCTGTCACATTATTGGCCTAAAAAATGTATAATTTCTTTTCCATCTAAGGCAATCTCTCTTCTATCTGTCTATCTTCTGAAATAATAGACTGCAGTTGCATATTAGGCTTCACTAGCCATCTATCTATTTGAGCAATATCAACCTATTTTGTCTGTGATATTTTGTCTTGGGCTTCTTCCATGTTTGWCTTAATGTCGAGCAGATGTTTGGCTATATCAATCTGACCCAGTGTTCCATAACTATCTTCTTTATAAAGGCCCAATAATTCATGGTTGAATAATCCAAAAGTTTCTTCACAAGATTCTTTCACTTCTTTAGCCATTTTCTTGCCTTCGACTATGTTAGATTCCTAAGTCTTCAATATGATATCGCCTTTGGTCTGCTCTGAAATGGACAATTCAGAAGACATAGCTATTCCTTCTTTTGCCGATGATATAACCGCTTCTTGGAAGGTAGTTCGGGTGACGATAACCTCTCTCTCTCTCTCTCAAAAATATTACTTAATGCTTGATCTATCACCCGAAAATGATTTTGGATGATTTCTACCTTAGAGAGCAGGCTTAGTTGTGCTTCTTCCAGTTTCTTTCGTACTTTCAGTGCTTGAGCTTGGAACACTATTACATCTATAATCATGCTTTCGGTAGAACTTAATTTAGCTTGCAATTTCCATACCAAATCCTCTTGCTGGATGACCCATCCTTAGTTTGCTTGGGCAGTCTTGTGTGTCTCTTCAAGGTTGGTTTCAAGCTGTTGGATTTCTTGTCTATTGTTGGCTCTCATCTTTTTGAAGCCCTTGTTGACCTCACTTCTGACGTCCTCTGCTACAGTCTTTATTTGGTTTTGTAATTCATTTATTAGCAGGTCTTTTTGCTTCAACCATTCTTTTAAAGTTCCAACCGAATACTGGTTGGCTATTGCATAATCCCCCAATGAAACTGCTATTTCTTCAGCGAATTCTACCTCTTCTAAGGCCTGTCCATCATTTAGTACTCTGTATCTTTTAACCGTTGCACCCGCCCTTTGGTGCGTTTCTCATTTCACCACAACTTTCTTTTTCTTGTTGAAAAAGAAATCGGTAGGAGGTATCTCTTCTATAGGAATTGGTGTTAGATATTCTATGAATATTGTCTCTGTATCGGGGTTTCCTCTGGTAGACTGTAAAGGCATGACAGACGGAATGGGGTTGCCGATTTTTGTAGATGACTATTTTCTAGTCATGTCTGTAGTTGATTTATCTGGTGTAGCCAACAACTTATCTTCTCCCTTCTTTGTTAGTGTCTCTGCTTGATTTTTGGCCTGATTACCCGATATATCTATCTCTAGGGTCTCTTTTTTCTGAGTCGAGACCTCAATTTTCTCTAAGTTTTCCTAAGTTTCTTATTTTCTAGAGTTTATGACTTCTGAACTTCGGGTCTCCGTTTGCTATGTATCTGGAGACATCAGGACTTCCCCTTGTAACACTTTAGGGAGGCTACTTCTTCAGTGCCTCTGAAATTCATAGAATTCAATCATTCTTTCGGGTGATAGAGCTCGAACCCAGCCTAAGACCTCCAAATAAGATCTCACTCCTCAAAAAATTGTGTCTTGAGGAGAATCCTCGTGTTCATACCTTTTCAGACCGCAACTGGCCATGTGGTTACCCACGACCTTCTGAGGGTCATGCTTCTTGAATTCAATGTTTACCATCTTTATTTATTCTAAGGCTGTGACCTCTACTTTGGAGTGGCCGAAATATAATAAAGGAAATGCACCAATGTGTAAGGGAAAATATGGCCATACCTTTTTCTGTACTCCTTTGAGTTCTTTTCTAATCATGTCGAGTACAGTTTGTCGTGTGACCTTGAGGCACACTAGTCTGTCTGGTAAAAATTGCGGCAGAGCATATGGAGGAATTGAACAACCAAAAACCCTGATATAGGAGAAGTGTTCCTCGATCTACTAGTCTACCACGCTGCCTAGGTTAGCCACAATTTTATCTGAAATTCTAGGAGGTGGGTGACCAAATATAACAGTGTGCATAGGCTCCACTACACAGTTACAGATTTCATCGAAGAAATATTTCGCCTTGTCTTCCCAGAGTTTTGAATGATAAATTTGAATTGGTTCTGCGCTACTTGGATTCCAGCTCCAGCCCATCAATGGGAAAGGTGTCATGAAACATATGGCATCCATAATATAAGCTGACATGAAGAATGAAGTTGATTTCCCTTTGTTTTGTGTGCCCAGTATTCTATCTAGCCAGATTGTCTGACAATATTTTGGCCCAGTCGAAAGAATACCCTTCCGCAACTGTGTGTATCATGGGCACCCATGGAATAAACAAATGGGTTGTATTCTCTTTCCCATAGAGCCTACACATCATCATGGCTACATACATGAACTATGGTTGTAACGATGAAATTGAGTATGTGCCGTGAGAATTGGCTCTGAACTTTTCGGGGCACGAATACCAATCTTTGATCAAGTCAGAAAGGCTTTTTCCAAATTGATCACACTCCTTCTTATTGAAATCCTCTAAGAAACTGGCATTGTAAGTGAAGTTAGGTTTTGGAGACAGCTTATACATCACCTGTATGTGCTCTGGCCGAAATGATCCAACAGCTACCTTCTTCGAATTGAATATAGTTCTAGTTGGGATATCTACATGATCCAGTGCCCATCCAATCATATCATAATAGGGTAAAAGCTACAGAATTGTTGCTACCTTATGCATCTCTGACTGAGAAACAATCTTGTATTTGGTAGACAAGTCTTTATTTTCGTTGTTTCTTGAATCATCCGGGCAGTTTACCAACTCGTATTGCATGGTGTTGAATACATGCATCCAGGTTTTAACTATATCTATGCTTTTGGGCGAGGTGTCAGAGATAACCTCGACATTCTGGCTTGAACTTTCACCGGTCGCTTTAGGCATTTTTTGTGGAGCCTTGGTATCGAGTCTCAGAGTTCTATTATCTATTACAGAGAATGAGAGTGCAGAAAACTAATTATTTCACTAAGCCAGCTCCGTGAAAACGATTGTAATTCAGAAAATGAAAAATCTTCTTTGCCTTAAGTGTATCAATCTGTGCAGATCTTCACTGACAATGCGTTTAATTCCTTTAGTCAAAATATTTGGGCGATAAAGCAGGATCTTATTTGAAATAATTTCTCTAAATCACCTATTAATGTCATTAATGGTCGATATTTCGTGATCTAGGAAAAGCATAGAGAACACTTGGATTTTCTCGCATTTCAAATCAATGCAAACTTTACAGGAGATAAGATTGCTTAAGGTGTTAATAAATCAAGTTTATCTTGTTAATTAATCGTGTTTAACCTTAATCCATTTCGGGGTCTGGAGTCCCGTGCGATCTTATTTCAGTTCAAGCTATGATCCCCGAATCGCGAAATCGTGATTTGATCAATTAATATTAATCAAGTTTAACCATTTAATTAATTGTGATTAATTGCGGGTTTCGCGACTTCGGGTATCGGGATTTTTGTCGTTCGAGATAGGATTCCCGATACACGAAGTTGCGATAAGATTTATTTATCGTTAATCATTATTAATCATTTAATTAACCCAGTTTAATTTAAGTTGGTTTCGCAATTTCGTATATCGTGACTTTGGTTGTCGCTCAAGGCATGGGTCCCCGAATCACGAAGTCGCGATGTGATTAATTTGTATTAATCACTTTTAATGCTTTAATTAACATGGCTTAAAGTTTATTGTAGTTTCGCAATTTCACATGTCGGGACCTTGAGATTCATTACATGTTGGATTGTTAGGTCTACGAAACCCCGAGACCCGACATTTTGAAGGTTGTCTTTAGTGATTCGACCTTTCAACTAGTGGGAGGCTCCATAAATTTTAATCATTTAGGATCGTTGTATTAAACGGAAGACCCCATCAATGGTGATATCCAAGTGCGTGTTTGTCTTTATTTAAACAAGAATTAAATTTATTTAAGTCTAAAGTTTAGAAAAAATATATGTTTCAACAATGTCTACAATAGGACCCTCCTGTCATAAAAGAGAATTAGGATTTTAATGAATTAAAGAATGAATGAAAACTGATCTATCTCAATAAACTCAAGAGAAAACCTTAGTATGCTTTCTCCTTCTATCCTCCCCTTGTTCTTCCTTCTCTTTTTGCCTTTAAGCAATCAAAATTAGTTGAAGTAGTTCAACTACCTCTTTTGGTTAAGTTAACTAAAACTCAACTAACTTTTAGTTTAGGGGAAGAATTAATATAATCATAATAAGGGTCTTTAATAAATAATAACTAGTAGGTGGGACCCCTTGTGACTCCCTTTAGTTTTTTAACAAAAATAAACATAACTAGTCAATTAATCAACACATCCCTCCTTGTGGCTCCCATCATCATTCTCATAATTTGAAAATTAAATATCAATGATATTTTAAACCATATCGAAAAATATAATATCCAAAATATCCAAAAATAATATGATGTCCAAAAATTTCAGCAGTCAATTGTTCTCAACAATCAATAATAAAATATACTCAAAAACCATATTTGTCACTTTGGGAGGTAATTTTCCCTTTGTTGTTGTTGTCTCCCTTTGACTTTTCTGAATTGACCTTAGGTTGTGTGGAGCCTTTAGGCTTGATCTCATTGATAACATGAAAGCAATCATCTCTCCAGTGCATGCGGGATGAAACGGATTTGGCTAAATCACTAGAAGGAGAGGAGGGGGAAACAACAACTTTTCTTTTATCGTGCGTGTGGTGGGATTCAATTTTGAGTCTCTTGCTTACGTGGGAAGACTGTACAGGTGAGTGTGCATGGGAAATTTGGACATTTGAGTTAATAGGTGGAGGAGGAGCAGGTAGAGACAAATTGGGCCAACCACGATGTTGGGAGATTGTTGGGTGAACAATCTCTTGCCATTCATCATTCTCAGGAACTTCAGGTTGTAATGAGACATGAGGGGGGACAGGGATACCAGAGACATGTTGGGGTTGTAAGGGAGGCCTTTCTAGCCTAGGGTGGACTACCCCTTGTCCAATCCAGTTGAAAAATATGGCTTGGAAGAGTTGTTTTAAGTCTTGTGGATCTGCATCAAAATGTATTGAAAATCTAGGCCTTCTAGGGCCTTTGTTCCAATTCCCTCTGCCCCTATTATTTCAGCCATGACTTCCTCTCCTGATGAAGCTCATCCTATATGCATCTTTTATTAGCAACTAGCTTCTTAAACAAACCATACATGACATCTCTTTAAATATGAAACAAAGTTTGGCTCAACAAACACATCGGACCCATGTAATCCAATCCTTAAAAATCATTTTATACTTGTCAATGAGTAGGGGGTGAATACAGGTTCTCAGATATCTGAGGGGGTTGTATTGAGCGAAGAAGTGATAAAATGAAAGGGAGTAGAACATGATTACTTCTCAACAAATCATTAAACAATCAACTGTGTTATAATAACAAAATCATATCAACTATGACCCATCTCTCTATCATCCTTTAATTGTTGTAATACAAAGTTTCCATTTAATTTTAATTTAATTTGAAGAACAGGGCGTGCAAAGTGAATTTGGGAATGTGAGGGGATTCATAATGTGCGAAAAAGTGAGAGAATGACAGGGAAATTAATGGATATTGTTCATAAAACAAATTAAATAATCATAACTCTGTATTAAAATCAATCCAAAAAGCACCAACATTCATTGTTTCTCAACTGTATACCAAACTGTTTACTGTTCCAATAATTAAATTTCCTAGAATTTCTTAATTCATAATAGTTTGTGCAATCATAACTTATAAAAAAAACAACCTTTCTATTCAACAATCTTGTTTAACAAAGTTTCGATCCATTTTTTTTTTAAATAATCAAGAAAATGCACAACAATAGCTCAACATCTATCCCCGATAATCCATAATGCATCACGATAATAATCAACATTCACTGTTTACCAATTTACAATCGGGCCTAATTAAAATATACATAGGTCTCTTTTCAAACACGAACATATTTCCAAAATATGCTCGATATACACATTCTTCATCATACCAATCAACAAGATCTTGCAATGAAACAACAGTCAACCAAAATATAAAATCCGAGCCTTATCACTATGGATATAACTTCCTTTTAAATTGTTGGTAATTTGTACGATGATACAATATAATATATGAAGTGAACATCACCAACTACACACATGCATCATTTTTAAAACAGGCCATAAACTTGATTGGGCCTAGGAAAAACACACAGTTGTTTCCAATTGCAACCAAGACCACGCTGGGAAAAATAGAGTGACTGAAACCATAATGAAAGAAGACAGCTCTCGACTGTATGCAAGTGCATGTTTCCATTTGTAATTGTTCAACCAATTTTATTATAAAAGGACGAGACAGAGACTCGACGAAAAAACTCCATAACCATTTCATTGATAAACCAATATTTGACAACCCAGAAGGTACTCGAAGGGAGTAACGACAGTTGGAAATTAAATTGGGCTCTATCACAATCAAATGCAAGGAGACAACAAGAGTGCATTCATATTTAAGCCATAACATAGAGAACTGGAGGTCTTCCGAGACTTATCAACCACATGCACAAATACCTTTTGAAAAAGATACAACAATGAGCCACACAATCTTCTTATCACTCCCAGTCTGGGCCACAAAACTAATAGTTAACCACCGAGGAGAGAAAATAGAGGTAGGGTAAAATAGCCAGTGCACATAGTGCATCTATCACTTGCAGAGGAGAGGCGAAATTTAATTGACCAATGGCAGTTTTTAAAAGAAAACACAGAGATATAACATCTCTATCCATTACTTAAGAGTCGAATAGCTTGGCAGAAACACCAGTGAGGACAAAAACATCCTTTTGACATAACGCCGAGATATAACTTGTATCAACCCACAACCATACATGAATATATTAATGTTAGGGCCACCCAAGACTAGATCTTGGGATACTTCAATGAAAAGACAATAATAATGGGCAAACGACCATGACTCGGGGTTTGAAGAAATAACACAACAACTATTGGCAATCCCTCTGCGACTGGGTAAGGGTTACAATCATGACAATGAGGGAACGAAATAACCGACGGTAATACACAGAAATGAAACCCTCCATCATCAACGCAGAGCCATATGTACCACCATTCACTTATTATTCCACACAGACCCATCACAATATTAAATTGACCGAGCAACTAGTCAATGCACAACTTAAAAAACCCAATTCTTTTGCTTGCAATCTGAAACATTTTACAATCATCACACAGAGATATAACACATATATACACAGTCAAAATTCTCAGGAACACACAGAATCCAAGCATCCCTGAGCCATCATTTGTTCATACAACAAATAATACCTCATGGATGGAGCAAAAAAGAATCATACATGTAGCAAAACTCTTAAATGGCGAGTTGGCCAAGCTTTCTTTCTTTCAAGAGCCTGAAAATGCGGAGCTTCACAACCAACAGAGCGAAAAATGCAACAATGGAACAATGCTAGGGTGATGACCAATAAGGGGAGTATGGAGTGATGTGCAGTAAATGCACATTGCTTCCATCATCTAGCATATTCAATTTGAAGTATGAGACAACCCAACAAGCATTATATTCACAAATCAATTAAACCATGTATTCAATGCCAAACTATTTGAAATATGCGACGAGATCCATTGCATAGTGTGCCACCCAAATCATTTACACGTTAACCCTTGCCGTAACTCCATTCCATAATACATATTGCAATGCTATATGCACCCCATTCAAATCTAATGAAATTCACATAGTCCACTAACCAACATTAGCATAATAGTTAGAACTAACACAAATATCCTTTAACGTTTCCATTCGAATTTGCATATAATCCTTTATCATAGCTCAAACAATTAACTTCTTTCCCTTTAGGATTTTTTTCATAAGTTTTTTTCTTGTTTTGATCATGCTACCATTAAAATATCTCTTGCATATATGTGTCAAGGTAATTGATCATAAGCATTAGTGACATGGTTAAATCATAACAACTGTAAATAACATGCCCCTCATAACCATAAAAAATTTTGGATCGCAAAAAGCATTCCACAAAATGCATCATCCACCTATTACCTTGTCAAAATGAAACCAAGACTGCATCGTCAATAATGTAGGACTGTGTAGGCATCATAAAACAATAACAACAAAAATTGTGTGATATGTCTATCCTTGCGCCTCTAGTCTACAAGGGGGTCCCACCTACTAGTATTATATTATTAACATAGTTAAATAATAGGGCTTTCGCAATACTTTGCAGGCGGAATTCATTGTTGCGATTTTAATCGTCAACAGTCCGTAAGATATACTCTCCTAGCAACAATTTAATGAAACGTTACACCCAAATTGTTTGGGTACTATCTCGAACTTACTATATTTCAACATCACTCATGTTAAAAGGGAATTGAACTCAATGGCTGACAGGTTAGTTGTTTTTGCAGCCTCTTCTACTCGGCAACTTCTGCCACAAAGACCTGATTATACCTTTCAATCTCTGTATTGTCCGTGGCAACATAGAGTCATGGCAGGTCTTTCCTAGTGATGAGAGCATTTGTGCTTTCATTCAAAATGAACCTTATAATCCTAAGGAAATTATATCGATGGAAGATAACAAAATTCCTAAAGGATTGACTCCTTTAGAAAGTTCTTTTTCATCGAGTGATGTAGGCAAAAAGGAAAAACATAAAGAAGAGGAGTCAAAAAAGAAAGTGGGTGAAACCATTTCCTTAAACATTGGATCACCCGAGTCTCCAAAGAATGTTAAAATAGGTGCCCAATGTTCTGATGAAGAAAAATTGAAGTTCGTTAAGATGCTTGGTGAATTTCAAGATGTTTTTTCTTGGTCTTATGAGGATCTTCATGGTTTTGATCTTGCTCTTATACAATATGCCATTCCTATTAAGGAGGGCATAAAACAAGTTAGGCAAAAACAAAGACCCATTAACCTTGCACTGGAAGAAACTATTCGAAAGGAGCTGGAAAAACTCTTGAAGGCGGGGATCATTTTCTAGGTTAAGTATTCTGAGTGGGTTTCCAATTTGGTTCTCGTTCGGAAAACAACTGGTCAAATCAGATTATGCATAGATTTTTGTGCATTGAATAGGGCTAGTATAAAAGATCACTTTCCTCTCCCTAATATGGAAATGATTTTGTAGCAAGTTGCAGGGTCACAGATGATGTCCTTACTTGATGGTTTTTCTGGTTACAATCAAATCAAGGTAAAAAGGGAAGATAAATATAAAACCACTTTTATTACTCGTTGGGGCACTTTTTCTTATGAACGCATGTCTTTTGGATTATCGAATGCAGGTACCACTTTTCAAAGAGCTATGCAAATAGATTTTGACGATTTGCTCGACAAGATTATTCAGATCTATCTTGATGACTTAACTATGTATTCTAAAAATCGATGAGATCATTTTGGTCATCTTAAAAGAGTTCTCATGCGATGCAAGAAATTTGGCATTTCACTAAATCCTTCTAAGTCTATTTTTGGCATTACCAAGGGAAAGTTCCTTGGACACATTGTCTCTGATTCTAGAATAAGCATTGATCCTAAAAGGATTGTCGCTATCCTAAATTTGCCTGCTCCCACTTCCAAGAAGGAGGTTCAAGATTTCATGATTGTTATTAACGTTTCCAGTAGGTTTGTTCCTATTTTTGTTGTAATGGTCAAGCCAATTCATAATCTGCTGAAGCAAGATCGTTCCTTTTCTTGGACAAATGATGTCGAAAATGCTTTTGTAGAGATCAAGAAAGCAATTAGTTCCGCACTGGTTTTGGTGAAGCCGGATTTTGAGAAAGAATTTATGATATATGTTAATGCCACAGAGGAAGCACTTTCTGTTATCCTCATGTAAGGTGATGACCAAGGTAACGAAAAAACAATGGCTTACATGAGTCAAAGTTTGTCTGATGATGAGTTTAAATATTCTTTTATTGAAAAGCATACTTTCTCTCTTGTTAAAGCTGTTGAAAAAATTCGCCACTTCATCTTAGGTAAGCACACGTTGGTAAAAATCCCTTTACCTACTGTCAAGTTTTTGCTCTCACAAACTTATCTTTCATGGAAGCTTTCACATTGGCTTGCCAAGATCCAAGAGCATGATTTAACTATCATGACTTCTAACACCATCAAGGGACGTGACTTAGCCCTTCACTTAGCTCAACATGCTGAAACTAGTGAAGAAATTGATGAACATGATAATTCTCTATCAACACTGTTGTACATTGATAATCAAATCCTTCCTGTGTCTGAACATCCTTGGTATAAAAATTTGGTTTACTATTTTCAAAATCAAAGATGTCCAGATAACTTAGACACTCATCAAAGAAGAAGGCTCTGTCTCTAATATGCTCTATCATTATAGGAGATTTCTTGTTTAGAAGATCCATCGATGGTATGTTGCTTCGATGTGTAAATAATGAGGAAGCACAAAAACTGTTGCAAGAAACTCATGGTTCTTCAAATTCTATTATCCATGTAGGAGGTCATTTTTCTGCTAAAACCATTGTTTTTAATATTATCATAAAAGGATACTATTGGCCTTCAATCTTTCGTGATTCTTATGTTTTTTCAAGATCTTGTGACAAATGCCAGAAATTTGCTAGGAAAGAACGCCTTTCAGCCATGCCTTTACAACCTATACTCCCAGACATTCCTTTTTCAAAATGGGGTTCGGACTTTATTGGTCCTATTAATCCTCCATCTTCAGAAGGACAAGTATTTATCTTGACAGCCACAGACTATTTTACAAAATGGGTTGAAGTTGTCCCACTTAAGCATTCGCAGGATGAGCAGGTGATTTCTTTCCTTGAAAATAATATTTTTTCCAGATTTGGTCTTCCTTTGGAAATTATTACAGACAATGGTCCAACTTTTATTTCTGCTAAGCTGACCCAATTTTTAGCTAAGTTGGGGGTTAAACATTTTACATCATCAGCTTATTACCCTGAAGGAAACGGGGCAGGCTGAGTCTACCAATAAGAATCTAGTAATAATTATCAAAAGGCTCATCAAAGATAAGCCTCATCAATGGCACACTCTCCTCACTTACGCCCTTTGGGCAGATCGAACTACCACAAAGGTGAGCACTGGTTGCACTCCTTTCCAGCTTGTTTATGGTCAGGAAGCCATTTTGCCTACTGAGTTGGAACTTTCCTCCTTAAGGTTAATGCTACAGGTCGAAGAATTAAATTCTTCTGATGTTTCTCAAAGAATGAATGCACTTTTGGCTTTAGAATAAAGACTTGAAATAATAGCTTTAACTAGGCAATTTGGTAATAAATAGTCATAAGTAGTTTTAGCAATATATAGCTAGCATAATATGTCACCTTTAAGGTTAATTTGTTTTTGTTAGATGGCAGTAGCAATCTTTTGCAGCAACAACAAGTAGGTTAATGATTTAGGCTAAACTAAGATTAGTAGAAGTTAGTGGGTGTTCAAGAGAAGAGGTTCTAAAAATTGTTTGATCAATCAACACTTGTAAATGGTAGACTAGTGCCTTTCTAGGGTAATGGAGTCAATGACAGCAACAACAAGTCTTAGAGGAAAATAGCAATGACAATATTTAGTCAAAGGGGGTGGAGAGGATGAGAGAGGTGTTGGTATTCCAAGGCCTAAAAAATCCAACTCCTAGAGATAATTGCTAGAAAGTAACAAAAGTTAGGCCCTATCGATTTCTCTTTTCCTTGGACAAATTGAAAATAAAATATGCAATGGGAAAGGAAGTAGGGTTACTAGAGTGCTACAATGATAGGGATCTAGTATCTACTTCAAGATAGGTGCCTTTCAGGAAATTTTAGCAAGTGGAAGACTATAGAGAAAAAGATAGTAACATATGTCTTTCTCCTAAGGTTTCAAGCAAGCAATTTCATAATCTTCGACATGAAACAAGTAAATTAACCATAAGCATTCATTCACAATAAAGAAATGCAGATTTTCTACTTAATTCACCAAGAATAATCAAGCATAAACCCTCGTTGAAGATCCTCCACATAAAAAATTTGCCAAAAAAACACCAAGAAATACCTCCTCCAAGAAGTGTGCACCACTAGATTTCAGCCAATAACCCTTAAAGAGGGTCGAATTTCAGACCACCACTTAATCGATGAGTGAATGATGAATAAAAATGAGATTTTTATCTCTTATTTATACAATATCAATGACCTTTAATTACAATTAGGTCATGAAAAGGCCGACATGGCCAAATTACATGAAAAATCTAGTTTTTACACAAATTAAAGTAATTAATCCCTAAAATCATCTTTTGAGGTGATGTCATGCCCTTCTAGGGTGACGTTGAGCCTCCCGGGTGAAACATTGGGTCTCATCTACAAAACGTTGGGCCTACCAAGCCCCTAGATGATGCCACACATGCCAATTAGCACACAATTGCCTCCAAAATGCCAATCTCGACATTGGGTGACATCTTGGGTCATAATGGCGACATCATGGGCCTCCCAAGGCCAACATCTAGGTGGAAGAGAAAGACCCCTCTAGGTCTTGGTCTCCCAAAGTGCCTCCCTTGAAACATCCTTCCTTCTCCTTGGTGCAAGTATCTGACATCTCTCTGCCCCTGGTTGGGGTCACAACATCCATCTGTGGGCTTTCAACCCATGGAGGTCTGATCTAATCATCTGCCCATATGTACCTGTCCACCGAGCATGGTCCTGCAACAACAACAAGTACACCCTCCATGGGCTCATAAGTCACAGGGATCATAGTAATGTCAATCACATCCAATAATCAAATTGCCCAAACATGTGCATCAAACCCCCCATTTACCCAGACAAATGCTCAAAGGCGTTATGCAGTTTAACAAGTCAGGTTTGGAGAGGATCTCAGGATGTCCTATTGGGATAATCCTCCCCAAGTTTGGGGTTTTTCCTAGGTGAAGACCAATCTAGGTCATGTAAGTGTGTGAAATGGTGTAGGGGAAATGTTTGGGAAAAGGGTGCAGTGATAACAGGGAAATTTAGGTCTTGCCTATGGGTGCCTCTGTAGAGGGCGAGCTGCACCTTGTCATGGATGCCATTTTTTCCTAGCCCATTCAATGCCTTTTATTCTTAGTCTTATTTATTTTGGTCTTTTTTCTTTTCAAGGGAAAAGATGGGGGACACTATCCTGGCATGGTGACCAGAGGTGACAACGTTACGCACAAGCATTTCACGGAAATGAGAAGGTTGGCTCATGATGAGACCCCCTTTCTCTTGGCTATGCCACCAAGAGCCACTACTCTAGTTTGGTGACCAAATAGTTGGCAGTGTCATATCGCTACATGCCCATGGACCTAATAGGCGGGCTCATGATGAGACCTCCCATTCACCAACTAGTAACTTGAGTTTTGTTTTATCTTACGGGTCCCCTTTTCTTACTGAGAAGCCTTTTATTGCTTTCTCGGGAATCCCTGGGTGAAGCATCTCAAAGGTTTCATTTTGGATTTTAACTCTTGCCAACTACTTTTACCCTCTAGGCCTTTAGCCCCTTCTTCCCACAAGGCAAGGTACAACCCTTCCTAGTGTGGAAAACCCAATGCATGAACCAAGATGGGGGGAAGATGAGAGGAATAATGATGGAAAATGGTAAGTATGGAGGAAATGGACGATGACCTTTCATAGACCCACCTAGTGGCAACTCATCCTAAAGGGGAACGAGCTTACTAGGGAATTATATCACCCTCCCATGTATGAACAAGTTAAAGAGAATAATTTCCAATCAAATGTTATGAAATGAAGGAGAGTTCAGTGCAACATATTCAAGTGCTTCAAAAATCAGAGTTACACATACCATGATACCCAGACTCATTACCTCAAGGATCAAGACTTACTGTCACTTCAGGACCATGCTGGTGGGATGAATGTTGTTGTTGCTGATAAATGGGCTGCACTGAAGAAAATATGGGCCCTCCGGGGCCATGCTCAAGTCATCTGGCTCTCGGCACTCCATGTCTAGGACATGTGGGCCTCGATACATGATCTCCTTAGGTATCCCTAGGATAGGGGATAACATGCCTCATAAATGAATTTTGTCACTTGTGTTTGAGTTGGTATGCCTAAAAAATGTCAACATATCCCCTTTTGGCATTTGAATCTAAACTTGAAAGACCACCAAAAAATGTGTGCAAAAGGCCCTTGGAGACTAAAGTATAGGATTTGTGTGGAATGTTGCTTCAATGGAATCAAAGTTTCTCTCCCCGTTTTCATCTTTGTCTATGGATTTTCATCCAAGTCGTCAATTTTATTGTTGAGATATATGCACATGAAATTAATTTTAATTTGCAAAATAGGCTTTTAGGGGTCAAATGCACTATTGGGGAAACACATGGTAAAATTGTCAATTGTACTCAAAACTTATTTGCAAGACTTCCAATGATTAAGAATGCATGTGATATGCTTAGAAAAACCTAGAAACCAAACTAATGTACATGGTCTTGGTCACTTACTTGATTTTGTCACTTAACACACCATTTTCTGCCATGCTTATACTTGCATTTTGGATGTTGATATTGTGAATCATGTAATGAAATTGTGCAGGATGCATGGTTATTGTGAAGATGCGCAAAGCTATACAAACATTAGAGTTTGGTTCTGGAAGTTTAAGTGATGAATATGGAGGATGATCAATGAAACATTCTCAATTGGAAGTATTGGGTGACATACATTCATCAATTGAGATTTGCACCAGGGCCAAATGCTTCAGTTTGCAATCCATAAAACATTATTATTCAATATGGAAGCATTGAGGTTGTAATCACACACACAAACATTTATGAAGAACTAGATGTTGATGAACAATGCTTGTATTGTTCCAGAATGGTTGCATTACATCTTCTTGGGATATGGAACCCCAACACTGAACAATGGACCAATGTGCTTGATACTCTGTATGTTGTCAATTCTAGGGACACTTTACTTGATGTTGGTCACTTCATAAAAGTGTGATCAACAGGAAAGAGGCTAAGACAACAATCATTACCATTAACCAAAAATATGCATTTTCAAGATCTTGCCCCTTATAAACAATATCAATATATCCTTTAACAAGAACTTTTCTGGGTGACGAAATCATAGGAGAGGGGTCCCCCTAGCTGGAATCCAGTGCCAGGAGTCCAAGAGAATTGACGTTTGGTTGATCCAAGGCATGGTTTTGGTGCTATGATGAGTTGCAACTCACCTCCTGAAGCCATTCAGGGATACAATGACAATTTGGTCTGGGGGCACAAAATCACAATCAGGTGACATAACTAAGTTCTGTAAGCTCCAAAAGGTGTGTATGACCAACGCCCACATGACCATCATGCCCACAATCGCCCGACACAAGGGCTTTGAAAGTTGACCCCCTATGTCAGATTTGTATTGTGCCTCATTGTACTAAACCCTAGTTCCAAAGATTATCTAACAAATACGTTTCTGGGTTACAGAATCATAGGAGAGGGGTCCCCCTAGCTGGAATTCAGTGCCAGGAGTCCAACATAACTGGCATTTCATCGATCTGAAGCACAAATTAGGTGTTATGGCAAGTTGCAACTCGCCTCTTGAAGCCATTCAGGGACACAATGATAGTTTGGTCTGGGGGCACAAATCACAATCGGGCAATGTAACTGAGTTCCCTAAGCTCCAAAAGGTGTGTAAATGCCCACATGACCACGATGCCCACAATCGCCCGACACAGGGGCTTTGGAAGTTGACCCACTGTGTCATATTTTCATTGTGCCTCACCGAACTAAACCCTAGTTCCGAAGATCCTCTAACAAACACTTTTCTGGGCGACGAAATCAAAGGAGAGGGGTCCCCCTAGATGGAATCCGATGCCAGGATTCCAATAGAAATAACATTTTGTCGATCTGAGGCACGATTTGGGTGCTATGGCGAGTTGCAACTAGCCTCCTGAAGTCATTTAGGGACACAATGACAATTTGGTCTGGGGGCACAAAATCACAACCGAGCGACGTAATTGAGTTCTGTAAGCTCCGGAAGGTGTGTATGACCAATGCCCACACGACCACGATGCCCACAATCACTCGAAATAAGTGCTTTGAAATTTGATTCCCTTTGTCAGATTTGCATTATGCCTCACCAAGCTAAACCCTAGTTCTGGAGATCCTCTAACAAACACTTTTCTGGGCGACGAAATCATAGGAGAGGGGTCACCCTAGCTGGAATCTAGTGCCAGGAGTCCAACATAATTGGTGTTTCAATGATCCAAGGCACACTTTGGGTGATATGGTGAGTTGCAACTCGCCTCCTGAAGCCATTTAGGGATTCAATGATAATTTGGTCCGGGGGCACAAAATCACAATCGGGCGACGTAACTGAGTTCTGTAAGCTTTGGAAGGTGTGTATGACCAACGCCCACACGAACTCAGTTCCCATAATCGCTCGAAAAAGGGTCTTTGAAAGTTGACCCCCTGCACCGGATTTGCATTGTGGCTCATCGAGCTAAGCCCTAGTTCCAAAGATCCTCTAACAAACACTTTTCTAGGCGACGAAATCACAGGAGAGGGATCCCCCTAGATGGAATCTGGTGCCAGAAGTCCAACATAACTGGTTTTTCGTCGATTCGAGGCACGGTTTGGGTGCTATGGCGAGTTGCAACTCGCCTCCTTAAGTCATTCAGGGACACAATGATAATTTGGTCCGGGGGCAGAAAATCACAACCGAGTGACATAACTGAGTTCCGAAAGCTCTGAAAGGTGTGTATGAACAATGACCACAGTTCCCACAACAACCCAACACAGGGGCTTTGAAAGTTGACCCCCTTGTGTCAGATTTGCATTGTGCCTCACTGAGTTAAACCCTAGTTCTAAAGATCCTCTAACAAACACTTTTTTGCGTGATAGAGTCATAGGAGAGGGGTCCCCCTAGTTGGAATCTAGTGCTAGGAGTCCAACATAACTAGCATTTCATCGATCCGAGGCACAAATTGGGTGCTATGGTGAGTTGCAACTCGCCTACTAAAGCCATTCACGGACACAATGACAATTTGGTCCGGGGGCACAAAATCACAATCGAGTGAAGTAACTGAGTTTCGTAAGCTTCAGAAGGTGTGTATGACTAACACCCACATGACCACGGTGCCCACAATCGCCTGAAACAGAGGCTTTGAAAGTTGACCGCTTGTGTCGGATTTGCATTGTGCCTCACCGAGCTAAACCCTAGTTATGAAGATCCTCTAAAAAACACTAGGTGAGGGAATCAGAGGAAAGGGGTCCCCCTAGTTAGAATTTGGTGCCAGGATTCCAACAGAACTGGCGTTTCATCGATCTGAGGCACGGTTTGGGTGCTATGGCAAGTTGCAACTTGCCTACTTAAGACATTCAGGGACACAATGACAATTTGGTCTGGGGGAACAAAATCACAACCAGGCGACGTAACTGAGTTTCGTAGGCTCCGAAAGGTGTGTATGACCAAAGACCACATGACCACAGTGCCCACAATCGCCCAACACAAGGGCTTTAAAAGTTGACCCCCTTGTGCCGGATTTGCATTGTGCCTCACTGAGCTAAACCCTAGTTCTGAAGATCCTCTAACAAACACTTTTCTATGTGATATAATCACAGGAGAGGGGTCCCCCTAGTTGGAATATGGTGCTAGGAGTCCAACATAACTAGCGTTTCATTGATCCGAGGCACAAATTGGGTGCTATGGCGAGTTGCAACTCGCCTACTAAAGCCATTCACGGACACAATGACAATTTGGTACGGGGGCACAGAATCACAATCGGGCGAAGTAACTAAGTTTCGTAAGCTTCGGAAGGTGTGTATGACCAACACCCACATGACCACGATGCCCACAATCGCCTGAAACAGAGGCTTTGAAAGTTGACCCCTTATGTCAGATTTGCATTGTGCCTCATCGAGCTAAACCCTAGTTCCAGAGATCCTCTAAAAAACACTTTTCTAAGCGAGGGAATCAGAGGAAAGGGGTCCCCCTAGTTAGAATTTGGTGCCAGGAGTCCAACAAAACCGATGTTTCATCGATCCGAGGCACGGTTTGGGTGCTATGGTGAGTTGCAACTCCCCTACTTAAGACATTCAGGGACACAATGACAATTTGGTCTAGGGGCACAAAATCACAACCGTGCGACGTAACTAAGTTTCGTAGGCTCTAGAAGGTGTGTATGACCAATGTGCACATGACCACAGTGCCCACAATTGCCCAACACATGGGCTTTGAAAGTTGACCACTTGTATCAGATTTGCATTGTGCCTCACTGAGCTAAACACTAGTTCTGAAGATCCTCTAACAAACACTTTTCTGGGCGATGGAATCAAAAGAGAGGGGTTTCCCTAGCTGAAATATAGTGCCAGGAGTCCAACATAACTGACGTTTCATTGACCTGAGGCATGGTTTCGGTGCTATGATGAGTTGCAACTTGCCTCTTGAAGACATTCAGGGACACAATGACAATTTGGTCCAGGGGCACAAAATCACAACTGGGTAACGTAACTGAGTTTCATAAGCTCGGGAAGGTGTGTATGACCAACACCCACACGACCATGATGCCCACAATTGCCCCACACGGGGGCTTTGAAAGTTGACCCCCTGTGTCAGATTTACATTGTGTCTCACCGAGCTAAGCCCTAGTTTCAAATATCTTCTAACAAACACTTTTCTAGGCAACAAAATCATAGGGGAGGGGTCCCCCTAGCTAGAATCTGGTGCCAGGAGTCCAACATAATTGAGGTTTCATTGATTTGAGGTATAGATTGGGTGCTATGATGAGTTGCAACTCGCCTACTGGATCCATTCAGGGACACATTGACAATTTGATCTAGGGTCACAAAATCACAACCGAGCGATGTAACTGAGTTTCGTAAGCTTCAGAAGGTGTGTATGACCAATGCCCACACGACCAAGGTGCCCAAAATCACCTGACACAGGGGCTTTGAAAGTTGACCCCATGTGCTGGATTTTCATTGTGCCTCACCGAGCTAAACCCTAGTTCCAAAGATCCTCTAACAAACACTTTTCTAGGTGACGAAATCAGAGGAGAGGGGTCCCCTGAGCTAGAATCCGGTGCCAGGAGTCCAACAGAAATAACATTTCATCGATTTGAGGCATAGTTTGGGTGCTATGGCGAGTTGCAACTCGCCTCCTGAAGACATTCAGGGACACAATGACAAATTGGTACGGGGGCACAAAATCACAACCGGGTGACATAACTGAGTTCTGTAATCTTCAGAAGGTGTGTATGACCAATGTCCACACAACCACAATGCCAACAATCGCCTAAAATAGGGGCTTTTAAAGTTGACCCCTTGTGTCGGATTTGCATTTTGCCTCACCGAGCTAAACCCTAGTTTCATAGATCTTCTAACAAACACTTTTTTGTCAATGAAATCATAGGAGATGGGTCCCCCTAGCTAGAATATGGTGCCAGGAGTCCAACATAACTGGTGTTTCATTGATCCGAGGCACGATTTGGGTGCTATGGCAAGTTGCAACTCACCTACTGAAGCCATTCAGGGACACAATGACAATTTGGTCCGGGGGCACAAAATCACAACCAAGCGACGTAACTGCGTTCCGTAAGCTCGAGAAGGTGTGTATGACCAATGCCCACACGACCATAGTTCCCACAATTGCTCGACATAGGGGCTTTGAAAGTTGACCCCCTGTGCTAGATTTGCGTTGTGCCTCATCGAGCTAAACCCTAGTTCCGAAGATCCTCTAACAAACACTTTTTTGGGTAACAGAATCATAGGAGAGGGGTCCCCCTAGCTGGAATCTGGTGCCAGGAGTCCAACAGAATTGGTGTTTCGTCGATCCGAGGCATGGTTTGGGTGGTATGGTGAGTTGCAACTAGCCTCCTAAAGTCATTTAGGGACATAATGACAATTTGGTTCGGGGGCACAAAATCACAATCGGTTGACGTAACCGAGTCCGTAAGCTCTAAAAGGTGTGTATGACCAATGCCCACAATCGCCCGACACAAGATCTTTGAAAGGTCATCCCTTGTGCTAGATTTTCTTTGTGCCTTATTGAGCTAAACCCTAGTTTCAGAGATCCTCTAACAAATACTTTTTCGGGCAACAAAATCACAGGAGAGGGGTCCCCCTAGCAAAATCCAGTGCCAGGAGTCCAACATAAATGGATTTTCGTCGATCCGAGGCACGACTTGGGTGCTATGGCAAGTTGCAACTCGCCTCCTGAAGCCATTCAGGGACACAATGACATTTTGGTTCGGGGACACAAAATCACAATTGGGTGACATAACTGAGTTTTGTAAGCTTTGGAAGGTGTGTATGAACAATGAACACATGACCACAGTGCCCAAAATTGCCTGACATAGGGGATTTGAAATTTGACCCCCTATGTCGGATTTGCATTGTGCCTCATAGAGCTAAACCCTAGTTATGAATATCCTCTAACAAACACTTTTATGGGCGATGGAATCACAGGAAAGGGGTCGCCCTAGCTGGAATTCAGTGCCAGGAGTCCAATAGAACTGACGTTTCATTGATCCGAGGCACGATTCGGGTGCTATGGCAAGTTGCAACTCGCATAGTGAAGCCATTTAGGGACATAATGCCAATTTGATCCGGGGGCACAAAATCACAACCAGGCGACGTAACTGAGTTCCGTAAGCTCCGAAAGGTGTGTATGATCAACGCCCACATGAACAAAGTGCCCACAATCCTTCGACACAAGGGCTTTGAAAGTTGACCCCCTATGTCAGATTTGCATTGTGTCTCACCGAGCTAAACCCTAGTTCTGAAGATCCTCCAACAAACACTTTTTTGGGCGACAAAATCACATGAGAGGGGTTCGCCTAGCTAGAATCTGGTGCCAGGAGTCCAACATAACTAGCATTTAGTTTTAATTATTTTTTGAGTTTATTCAAAGCCCGATTCTCTTTTTGACAGCAGGGTCTTATTGTAGATAGCAAGGTTCAAGACTGGACCAAATTTTCCAGACGCTTGTTTTAGACGTGTTGATCCATCCTTGATAGTTTGTGTATTCTTATCTATTTGTGAATTAAGTTTCATGGCTGATAAATGATATCTTGCAGAGTCAAAATGGCAACAGTTTGTGGCAAGCTGATCTAGATTATTAATTTCGGTTCTACTTTACTGTCGGAGTCATTTTGTATGGTGTTCATCGGGGATCTCTAAATCAGACTTTGGTCTATGCCCTCGTAGGGGATTTGTAAAGAGAAAAACACTTTTGATATCTCATAATGAAATAAAATCAGATTGTTATTCTGTGTCATATATGTGTATTTGTGACTTGGTTACTTTTCACTTTTTGATCTCCATGTTTACTTTATCGCAAAATCTGTGTACATTATAATAACTTATATAAATTTTATTTTTATATTGCAACATTATTTTTCATTAATAAATCAGCCTCAATCCTTGTAATTAATACTTGTGGATTGAGAGAATATTTTGAGGCTATAAAACCCTGGGTGGCATTCTCAATTATCTTTTCCTAGCTAGGAAAGATCTGAAAATGATTGAGTAAGGTAATTCGTACCTTTTCCTCAACATTTATTTGGCGACCATACTGGGGAGATCTTCCATATCTCTCTGGTTGAGTATGTTCATGTTTATCTTTGAATTTTTCTTCTTTTGTTTGTGATTCTTGGACTGATTGTTCTTACCTTCAACAAGACAACCCAATATTGAACACGGTCTTAAAGACCAAACTAGCATTGCCTTGACTTTATTCAATACTATCTTAGAAACTGCTACCACCTGGGCTGAGTTTGAACGCTCGTGGGAAGTATATTTATTCTGCAAAATGGTTTCTTCCATGATTCCCCAATAGTTTAGCCAAGATCGGGCATCTTTATGCCATCCTCGCTTGAGTCGATGGTGGTTATGACTTGATTTTGAAGTAATTTTAGGTAGCCTCTTGTCTTCCATGTTGTTTAACTTGTTCTTATACATTAGGTATCTAGTCATAGCCATGCTCTCAATGGGGGAGAGGAGTGTTTCTACGAGGAGGATGGGATAGCACGTATTTCCTTTAATTTTGAGCTTATAGGTTATAAAATTCTTTTGTATTTGCTCTATCTTTCTCTAGGATTCATGAGAGATACTACAACCCCAGACTTCACATCCATAAAGAATAACATGTGTAACAATAGTCTCAAAGAGGAGTTTCTTCTTATCCCAACTTCAAAGATCAGCTAATTTACAATTGTTTTCAAGCCCATAATAAGCTTTCCATCCCCCAATAATCCTTTTCTCAATGCTATAATTCCAATTGAGCTTGTGGTGAATATCAATTCCAAGATATTTGTATGAAGTCACTTCCTCCAAGTTGTTGTTTTCATATACAAAGGTATCATAAGGGGTCTTATTGGATTTAATAATCATGACCTTAGTCTTATCAGTATTAACAGTCATACCCATATTGGAGCAAAAATCCTTGAGGATTCTTAGTTGGTTTTCAAGATCATGGGGACTCCTTGCCATAAGAACGATATCATCGGCATAAAGAAGAAGATTGATGACTATACCAGTGAAAGTAGTACCGACACAACCTGCTTTTTCCAAACATTCTTCTAACTTATCAATGTATATGCCAAAAAGGGTAGGGGACAAGGGACAACCTTGTTGGACTCCGATATTGCAGTTAATCTCTTTTGACCAGCCCTCAGTGTTTTTAAACTTAGCAATAACGTTATCATACATCCTTATTGTAGCAACCCTCAACTCGAGAGGCACTTTTATCTCTTCCAACCTATTCCAAAGGTTTTTCCTAGGAACCATGTCAAAAGCTTTTCTAAAGTCAAGAAAACAACAAAAAAGATTGGTTTTAGTATTGCAGAGCTCCTCTGCAATGATCCTAAAGGTAACAAGATGGTCCACAGTTGAATGATATCTCCTAAACCCGGCTTGGCCTTTAGCTCTTTTACCGTGACTTTTTAGCCAAATGCTAATCTTCTTTTCCAAAATAATTCCATAAAGCTTGGCTAAAATTGGGCTAATCATAATGGTCCTATAATTAGAGGGAATGTTTTTATCCCCATTTTTAAAAATAGGAACAATGAGGCTTTGCGTCTAGGGTTTACGGAAGCCCTGCTTGACTGCTAAATTGAAGA
Organism: Picea mariana; assembly: GCA_032191745.1. NCBI lineage: Eukaryota > Viridiplantae > Streptophyta > Pinopsida > Pinales > Pinaceae > Picea > Picea mariana. Next base: position 59,414 of record JASDQU010371664.1, read on the forward strand.
GCTTGTGTATGTGAAGGATAAGGATTGGCCCTCCGATTTTAAAAATTTCAGCTTGGTAGCCTTCAATGTCCTTAGCTTTCCCATTTGCAAGCTGCTTAACCCCGAACTCTATGTCATCTAAAGAAAAAACTTCTTCCTTTGTAGGGACAATAGGAATGGTTTCCATGGCATTAGGGAACTCGTAAAGATTTTTAAGGTAGGAAGTCTAGTCCGTTAAGGGAATCCTATTATTTTCTTTAGTATTGCGATTTAGAATTTGGCTCCAGAACTTCTTAGGATCCAACTTGTATAGTTGTGAAAGTTGCTCTTGCCTTTTATTGATATAATATCTCTTTTTCCTTTTAATTAGGGCTTTGTACGTATTGATCTTATCAAGTTTTAAGGTCTCATTAGAAGCATCCCTAATGGATTTCCTAGCAATTTTACATTATTTATCATACCAAGGGTTGGTTGTTCTATTATTCTTTTTATGGGACACCTCAAAAAAGAACTTGTTAATAGAAGTGGAAAGGGTAGTTGTAAAATTATGATAGAGTTCTTCAATGTTGTCCTTATAAGTTAGTGTAAATGTGTTGACTTGCACAAAATAGATCTAGCTAAACAATGATACACACGTTTGCAAAGAGAATTTGAAAAAGAAGAAGAAGGAGAGAAAGAATGGAAGAATTCTCATTAACCATGGTGAATAATGAATAATTTACACATGATATACTTTGTATAACTCAATGGGTTCGACTTGAGGTGAACCAAATCACCATAGTGGTGGTCTAGAGTGATCTGAACACACACCAATAGTTACAGGAGTGAACTGCCACCTATTCTAGTCTCTCAGGCAGTTACGGGAGTGAACTGCCACCTAGTTGAGTTAACTAGTCAACTAGTCTTCAGTTAACTGACTGAACAGAAAGTAGTGAAGAGTTAACTCAAGGAATCAAGGCCAATGCGCCACTTTGGTGATGATACCAAGGCAAGGTCGAATTAGCATGGTGATGATCCCAATGCAACATCTAAACTCAACTCAACTAGTTGAACTGAAGTGTGAACTGAAAGAGAATATTCTCTAGGTGGAATATTCTCTCCTAAAATATAGGATATTGGATAATGACTCATTATGACTAATAAACAAATAAAAATCTTAGGAAAAAGAAATCCTAGGTGTGTGTGAAGTAACTCCAACACCCCCCCTGAACATCACTACGGTGAAAATAAAGATTGGGTCCCAGCAACGAGGCCATGTTAGGTACTCAAGTACAAAAGATACATTGAAAATAAAGTGAGGAAAGAGGGGAAACCTCATGGGAAACCCCCCTCCTCAAGGTACAATGTATGTAAAAAGAAGAACTACAGTTGCTAAGCAACTATGTCCTTCACTCCAAGACGACCTCACAGAGAATGGAATTTCTGCTCAGTGAAGGTCTTGGTGAAAATGTCTGTCGTTTGTTCTACTGAAGGACATAACTGTAAGTTGATGATCCCCTTGAGTACTAAGTCCCGGATGTAGTGCATGTGGATCTCGATGTGCTTCGTATGTTGTCTCTGAACTGGATCTCTGCAGAACTTTAGAGTGCCCTGGTTGTCACACCAGATGATGATCGATCGATGAAATTGAATGCCCAACTCGGTGAGAAAATGTTGTAGCCACATAGCCTGAATGGTTATGTTAACTACCCCTCTATACTCTGCCTTGGCTGAAGATAGAGAAATGGCAGCTTGCTTCTTGCTTGACCAACAGATAGGCTCAGAACCAAGACTGAGTGAGTAACCAGATGTAGGCTTGGGATCAATGCTATCACCAACCCAGTCGGAATCAGTAAACCCATTGAGATCTAATGTAGAGTCTGTTGCATAATGAATCCCAAAGGTGATGGTGCCCTGTATGTATCGAAGGATACGCTTTGCAGCTTTCCAATGTAGCTCATGCGCGACTCCTGCATGAACCTGGAAACTGTGCCAACTGCATATGAGAGGTCTGGTCTGGAGTGTGTAGGATACAAAAAGCTCCCCACTAGCTGTTTATACAGTGTGTTGTCAACTAGTGGAGTCTCCCTGCCATCCTCAAGTTTGACTCCTGATAGGAAAGGAGTCGGAGCAGACTTGCAGTCTGTCATGTGATATCTCTCAAGGAGATCTCGTGCATACTTGGCTTGAGACAGTTTGATGCCTGATGCATCCTGACTGATCTCAAGTCCAAGGAGGAAGTGTATTGGACCCATGTCCGTCATCAAAAACCTGTCATGAAGAATCCTCTTGACTGCAACAAT
>JASDQU010371665.1:14906-25231 GCA_032191745.1 Picea mariana
GCGTAAAAATATGATCTTATTATTCGTGGATTCACTCTAATTCTCCATTAATGTCATCAATGTATGGCGGTTTGACAGTCAGTCGGAGTAGGGAGAGAAATGGCTACCTTGGGAAACGTGCAGGCCTTAGGGCACGGGACATATCTTGCTTTATCTTAAAATATCAAATCTAACCCACGTTAATCAATTTCTCACCGTTTGCTACACCGTGGATTTTATTTTAACATTTTGAGTCTTCAACTCGCGAGACTGCGAGTACCGATTTTAGCTTAATTAACAGCAATCGCGATTTGGAGCATCATTAATTTTATAATCAATTCATTCGCCATATCGCGACTTGGAACTTCGAAGACAAGTTTCTGGGAGATTAATATGCCGAGTTGCGAAACCGCGAGATGGTGATAGTTAAGGCTCAATTTAGGGGAAGAAAATCTAAGATTAGGTGACTAATTAATCGTGCTATAATTACGTTGTGACTTCGTGAGTCAGGATTTTAGACGCCGTAACTTTCGAAAAGATAGTGCCGAGTGGCGTGACGCCGAGAACAGATTTAACCATGGTTAGCTTTTTTCCTTTAATCCTTGAATAGGGTTATCACAAAAGTACCTCGTATTCTCGGCTCTCGGGGATGTAAAAATAAAACCTTGGGTTTGACAAACGTCGAGGTGCGAAACCCCGACGATGTCAAATCATGAGTTAAAAGATTTTACCCTAGTTAATGACTTGGGCGAAAATTGAAAACGACTTCGCCGTTTCATGACTCGGGACGTGTGAACTCAAGGATTAAAGTATCCGACTTGTGAGATCCTGAAATAAAACAAAAAGAGTGAACGATCAAACAAAATTGAATTTGTTTTGAGGGTAGAAAAAGCATCGCTGCTTATTCGACAAGGTTGCAGAGTTTTCAAAGCTTTGAAAGATTTCAAGTATCAAAAATTGAAAATTGTGAAGGGTAAAAATAAAACAAGGGTGGCTCCAACAGACTCAATGTTCCATTTGATTTTTGCATCCTTTTTCAACATATTGGTGATATTCCTGAGAAGTTCGGCCAAGTTTGGTATGAATCTTCTAAGGAAATTTATTTTTCCAATGAAAGATTGTAGTTCTTTGATGTTCCTAGGGTGTTCCACCTTCTGGATAGATTCTATCCTATTGGGATCTATTTTAATTATTTCTTTTGAGATTATGTGTCCCAGTAGTTTGCCTTCCTCTAACTCGAAAAGGCTTTTCTTAGGATTCAATGGAATCCAAAATTTCCTGCACTTCTCAAACACACGTCTGAGGTGGAGCAAATTTTCTTCATCGGATTTGGAGTAAACAGTTACATTATCCAGATAAATGACTATAAATCTCCCAGTCTCATCCACAAAGTCAATGTCCATTTCTCTTTGGAAAGTAGCCCCAACATTCATCAGACCGAAAGGCATCTTCACATACATGAAGGTTCCCCAGGGTGTGGTAAAAGTTGTCTTCTCTTGATCTTCTGGATGGACCAGAACTTGGTTGTAACCAGAAAAACCATCTAGTAAGGAGATCCTAATGGATCCGACCACCTTTTGTAAAATATGGTCCATTTTGGGTAAAGGGTAATTGTCTTTGAGGGAGACTTTGTTTAGATTTCTGAAATCTATACAGAGTTTGATCTCGCCAGTTTTCTTCCTGGTCAGAACTAGATTAGAAACCCATTTGGAAAATTTCAAGGGGACTATAATCTTGGCATCATACATCTTTTTGATTTCTTTCTCTATCGGGGGAAGCAACTTGGGATTAATTCTCCTAAGTTTCTGTCTGAAAGGTTTGTGTTCTTCTTTTATGGGAATCCAGTGTTATATGATAATTGTGTCATAGGATTTTAAGTCCTCATAGCACCGGGTGAAAACATCTATATATTCCTTAAAAAGTTCAATATATTTTATTTTTTTCTCTGGTGGCAGGGATTTAGATAGTTTTATCATTTTGGGATTTTCTTCTTCTCCTATGTTGCAATCTTCAACCTCTTTACTGCTAGCTTCAATTTTTGGTTTTTTGGCCACATCGTTAAAATCAAACAAGTCTTCCAACAGAAGTAAACCTCTAGGTAACACATTATTTTTCAACTGTGCAGGATATCAGAATCTACATCATTTTCATTGAATTCTTCAGCATCTATTATATTTGCACTGCCATTCTCAAAAAAAGATTTATTTACAAATTCATCACCATTTTCTAAATATATGTTTGTACATTTGAAATCATTTTTACATTGCAGAAAATGTTTAATTTGATTGTCATTTCCAAATACTTGCCACTATCTGATGTTGTCAGGAATGGTGGGTTTGCACTTCACCTCCATTGTGTACTTGCGAGTGGGATGAAAAGGGATTTTACAGGTAGCTGCTAACATAGCCAGTCCATTTGCGAGTATATTTCATCCCCTAGGAATCACCTGCAAGTCAATCTCAGTAAAGCATTGAAGAGAATCTAAAACAACATTCCTATAGGCTCTAAGTCTGGGATGTTTTGTTGCATACTCACCTTTGATTTTCTTGATAATCAATTTAGAATCACTCCTTACCATTATCTTCTTAGCACCAACTTTCTTCAATAATTTCAGGCTGAGCATTAAAGCCTCGTACTCGACTATGTTGTTAGTACATTGGAAGTTTAGTTTATAGGAATGATTCTCAGAGTACTTTGATTTGTGGTTATGCATCCACACTCTGGATCCAACTCCTTCTTTACTCATAGCACCATCGAAGTCCATTCTCCAGAAGTTTGCTGGCGATTCCTCATTTTCTTCAATCACAGGGTTTTTTACTTCGACAATTGCTTTATCATCCTTTGGATCAGGTGCATCATCCTCCAGTTGTGTGATTTTTTCTTCAATATCACCATCAGTATATAGAATAAAAGAATCTAGGTCAGAGTGTATGGAATATAGTGGGTAATTGTGTGGATTTTCCTAACTACTGACCATATACTTCATCAGTGTTTCCCTATAAAGTCTTCTCTATTGACCTAAAACCATAATGGTGGCATAGGACATATCTAGCTGCAGGGCTCCTCTCAATTTAGCTCCCTAAGAACTTGATAGCAACATACTATACTTGGGGGGAATATCTTCCACGACGATGTCCATCACCAAACTTTTCACCGGGATTTGAGCCAAGGTGATGCATAAGCCTTTAATCAGGCCTATACATTTGACCTTGCTAGAGTCAAAAGAATGCAAATCTTTGTAGGGTCTGGTGACCTTGAGTCCCAAATTTTCCATCATGGATTTGGGCATTAGGTTGTGAGAGGCACCCGAATCCAACATAGCATTGTGTAATATCAGATCGTGGATATTTAGGCTGATGTAAAAAGGGGCCACAACGCCATTATCAATTTGATCATCAACTTCAGGACCAAACGGGAGCTCAGGTCGATCATCGACAAGGTTTACTATGTCAAAGTGGTGTACAGATCCAACATTCAAGGCTTTGGTACCTATATCGAGTTCGATGCTTAAGGATTTTATCACCTAAGACCTGTAAGCGTTCTTGTTCATCATCTCGGAGAGGGGAATGGGAATATTCAATTTTGCTAGTTCCCCTTCAAGGCTGAAAGGAGCGGTGGTTTTGTTTAAACTATGTACTTCTAATTTATCGATAGAAACTCCATGGATAGGTGCACCTATTTGAATGGTTGATGAAACTTCTGTCTGACTTGTTCTCTTAAGAATTTCTGGAGTTTTTTGCGCAATAGATTCAACATCATTCCGCCCAGGGGATTTCTTGGGAATGTTTTCTAAGGTTTTCTTGGTTTCAATAGCCTTCTTCAGAGGATTCTCGTTAGTCTTCTTACTCCTCAAGTTATACTTCCTGTGAACATCCATTATAGTGTTCTAAAAGGATTGTTGTTTTGTTTTCTTAGCTTCCTCATTCACCTCTGTTTGTGAAAGGAGAAAGATTTCATGTTCTTCCTGGGTGAGGAAAATAGATTGAACATGATCGTGATCATGATCACCCATTATATTTATATGAGTATCATCAAACTCCTCAATTACTTCCTCCCTATCATCAACATAGTTTTACTAGAGAGGTGGTCTAATCTACTGATCAGGTACCCTTTGTTCCCATTGATCTCTAGGATATCTCTGTCTAATCCGAGGTGGATTTCTTATAAAGTTCGGGTTTCTGATTTGAAGGGAAGATTGGTTCTCCCTAGGTTTGTTCTTGTTAGTTATGGTGAGTCTCTCCATCATTTTCTCCATATCCCTGGTGGGAGAATCTAATTTGGCATCTGATGAGGAAGTAGAAGGTTCTTTTTTGATGGTGACTCTCTTTTCTGTTCTCTACCTGGCCCTTCTAACCAAAGATTTGCTTCTACACTGATGACACTTCTTTGCATGTCTTCCAGAGGTGTTGTGTTTCTTTCCCTTAGTTGATATGGTATGTCGATGTCAAAACCATCAGGGAACTTTATTAACACCAAACCTTGTGGTGGTTTGATTTGAGTTGGGATAACATTGCATAGATTGTTGAAACGAGTGCAGTAATCCTACACTGTCTCTCCTTGGTTCCTTCTGATGTTCTCATACTCTGACAGGATTTGGAGAGGATTTTTCTTTACCTCCCACTGGTCAAGGAAAGTCCGATGAAATCCAAAAATATCGGTAATGGTAACAACACGTAAAGTTTTGAACCATTTTTTCACTTCTCCAGTTAGGCTTTGTGCAAATAATCTCATCTGCACATCAGCTTCGTCTATTTCCTGCAGGTCAAAGTAATCGTTCATTTTGTTAACATGTTGTTTTGGATTCAAGGGACCAGTACTATCAAACTGTGGGAGTCTAGTTTGATAATCTTGGGGCATGTCATGTAGAGGAGCAACCGATACCAATGGACCATATCTTGCCGCTATGATTGGTGGGGGAGGCTGAACAACAACTTGTGTGATAGGAGAGGTAATGCCTGAAGATATAGAAGACGAAGGGCTTGGAGGAATGGAGTGACTTGGTTTAGTTTTAGCAGAAACTGCAACAATAGTTAAAGTAGGAAGTTTGACAGACTGCTGAAGATGGAGATTGCCTAAGGATTGACCAAGATTTGTGATTAGGTCTTCGATCTTATCAGTCTCGAGGTGAAAACGTTGATCAAATTTATCTCTAGGAGAAAGTATCTCGGGGGTCCTGGGCTAAAAAATGATTTGGTCTAAGACCATTTTACTGACAAAACAGTCGGATTTGTTTCCTGAAAAGACTTGTTCGAAAGGGTATTTCATGCTCAAGGTCTAGAAGAACAACTAACTTTTCTGGGATGGAAAAAGACCTGTGAAATGGGTTGTTACTCCTCGAAATTTCTACAGTATTTTTCTTCCTGAGTAGTCTTTCGGGGTTATATATTACTATTGCAGGTTCTGGGTCAGGATGAGATCTGGTAGAAATTCTTTTGGGAGCCAAAACTGTTGATTTTATTCTTCCTTTGGAGATTTTAACTATTTATATACAAACTTTAACAACCTCTGAACATTATTTCTAGGTAAAATTTAGGGTTTGTGTTTCTTCCAGAAATAAAGTTGTCTTTGTTCTAGGGGAAATAAAACAAGGGGTGGAAAGTTTGTTTAGTTCTTCCCCAGCATGGTCACCATTTATGTTATCACTCTGTAAATTCCCAGAGGTTGTTGTGAGGTAAGAAGAAATTTATCAGAGGTAACCTTAACCAATCGCTTCGAAACTGGGAGCTAGCCCTACCATTTTCAGAGAGGGATCTCTTTGTGAGTTTTAGATTTGTTTGGATTTTCAATATTTTAGGCTAGTTAGAAAGAATATAACCAAGTTGTTTGTATTGTTTTTAAATGAAATGGATGAAAATCACTTACGTTTCCATTGGGCTATGGGGTCTATTTTAAAAAGATAGAGGTTAAAGACATCTTTTATGAGATTCGTTTTACAGGGAGAGATAGTGCTAATGTTGGATTCTTTAGGAATAAGATGGTGTATTGCTGAAAAAGGTGAGATATCAGTTAAAACAAAAAAGCATTTAAGAATTTCTTTGTTATAACATCAGAAGAAAAACATTTAAATCTATAAAAGATTAAGAACAGAGTACACAATGGCAAATTCTGTGCAACTTTAAATTCTTTTAAAGATTAGATTTAGAAAGACAATATGATAACTGAGAAGAACATAAACTTTTACTCAGACAGAGGAAACTTCACCAACATTTAACATGCAGGAATCCTGTGAAACTTCTCTTTGTATTATTGGAATAACCTCTTGATAAAAATTACAATGATGGAGCTTGCTTGGGCGTAAAGATCAACAACCACAATACTTCTAAGTTGGAAATATTTATAACAAAAGTTACAAATGACCCTGTCATTAATGATTATGATGTGATAGAGTCTGAGTCTAACTAACTAGCTAACACGATGCAGAAATGTAGTAACTGATGATGATGTGTTGAATCTCTCATGTTGATTTTGGGGAAGACCATTGGTGATTCATTCAGATGAATTTGATTGTGTTGGACATTGAGATGGACAAGGCTTTACCTTTACTCAATCAATTTACATAGCTCATCCCATATTTGTGTGCTTGGGATGGTAAATTTCAATAGCCAGTGGTAGACTTCATCCATATCGGTGTATTTAGAAAAATTTGGCTTGAAGAGCAAGATGTACTTGATTTCGTGCTATATACTGAGGTCATACTGTAGAGTCTCCAAGAACGATTTTCTCGTGATGTTGCCATTTATCCCTGAAAACTTGGAACTGTCTTTGGACATGGTGGCGATATTTTGCTTGTAATCAGACAAAGTCATTAATTTATCATTTAGGACACGTAGATCAGGAAGACCCTTTTTCTGTAAGGCTTCAGTCTTGCTAAAAAATCTCTAAACTCCAATGTCCATGTTCTGATCCTTTTCATCCAACTGCAACATTAATCCTTTTTTAGTCAGCACTCTTTTGACTTCAAGGATAGTTTCTGTCATGTCTTCAACTTTTAGGTCTTCAAGCTCTTCCTTGGTTTTTGAATTCAAAAACTTGATGATCTCGTTGGCTGTCGAGGGCATCTCACCCAGCTCTATTCTTATCATGTCAATGGCCTGCCTACTCTTTAACACCAGATCATGTTGCTCAAACATGATTTGCACCATGGGCCAAATTTCACTTATGGATTTTGAGATATTTGTCCATATATTTTCTTTAGCCTCTGCTAATGTTTTACCTGCCACTGTTTATTTATGAAGCTGTTGTATTTCCTGCTTGAGTTTCTCCGATACTTGTCTCTCAATATTGTATCTTTTTTGGAAAGAGGACTTGAGTTCCTATAGACTTTCAATCTCCATTTTTATCCTATTGATCTCTGTTCCCTGAAGAGTCATTTCCTCCATGGACTTTGCTAGCTCCACAATCTTTTCCAATGTTGTCAATGGAGTTGCTGATGGAATTTCTGCTGTAGTGGTTGTTGGCATAGATGTTGTACTAACTTATACGATGGGAACTTCACTCAATGGAATGACTTCCATTGAGGTCGATTGTTCCTTCTCTTTTAATAACTTTTCCAACTTTTCCTCCATTTCCCTGAGCTGTGCGTTCTGCTGCATGATAAGTTTCAACAATTCTTCTTTCTCGTTTTCTGCTTCAGCTATTTCTTTGGCTGGTGAATCTTCTATTGGTGGAAATTTTAGTTGTTTTCTTAGAGATGCAATATCAACATTATTTTTCTTTATCATCTCCTCTTCCGCTTTTACATTTGAGGGATCATACCCGATCTTGAGCACCAACTCCTCTAAGGATTTTACTTTGTTGTCTTTTGCAAAAGAGGATATCTTTTCCAACTTCAATTAGGTCTAAACATTGCTTAAAGATACCTGTAACTTAGTTGCAGTAGAGGAAGCATGTGCCAATGTGGAGAAGACCATTTCTCCAGTCTATCTGTGCAAATCCATCTGGTCAGTTGGATGGACTTGTTTGGTGTCAAAAACAATAGTTGACCTCTTGTACTCAGTGATTTGTTTGGGTTGGGACAACTATGCTTTGAGAAATTCTAGATGCATTATTCCTTTCTCTGTGTCAAAGGCTGACAATAGTCTGTGCTCTGTTGTGGAGGTTTGCTTCTAGAACTGAGAGTAGGTGTTGTCGGTCAGCGTTTGGTTCTTCTTTTTAATCATTTCATATTTTTCAAAAATGCTTAGAAGTATAGATCCTTGTGGAGTTTGGGTGATCATAGTTATCTTTGTCTGCTTCTTTGAAGAATAAGTTGATACCACCTACTATTTTCTTTCAATCACCGTGGCAGAGTAGGGCTCTTCCTCACCAGACATGTGAGTGACATGAGTGGTTTTGGGTTTCTTCTTGTATACCTAAAAATCTTTTGTTGATACCTCAGTGATTGAAGGTGAATCATCCTTTCTTGCCCTTTTTTCCTTGGGTGCCTATGGAGTGGTAGTCGGTGAAAAGGAGACTGAAGGAGATTCATGTGGCTCTGTATCTGCCAGAGTGTTTGCTTCCCACTCTGCCTGGTTCACATACTTTTCAATTTATGGTTTGAGGGTGTGAGCATAGGGTGAACTTTTGTTCTTGGATCTCATCTCTGCAATGATCCCACTGGGGTCATATCACCAAACAAAACTGGTGCTGAATTTCATTTCCTTCAATAATTTATCTACCTCTTCCCTAGCAGCTCGACTGTTGCAGATAAATGATCCTATTTTCCCTTTGATCCTCATCTGTTGTTTTTTCTTTAGAGACACAAAATGGATTTCATCTGAGTTTATCATCTGATGAATATATTCCAGTGTGAATATTCGAACAGGAACATACTTGGGCAACTTGTATAGATCTAGTTCACACCCATACACTCTGATTTATGTGTGATTTTTGTATAGGAAATAGTCCCCATTCTTTAAAAGATTCGAAAGGTGCAGAAATCTTTGGATCTCCTCATTTATCCTAGGCTCAAGTCTTCCACTAAGCATGCCTACAACTGGGTGATAAAACAAATCAATGAATTGTTTAAAAGTGAACTCAGTGGAGCTTCTCGTTAGCAATGACGTCCATAAAGTGACTGCTTTAGGTTTTCCATACTTGTCCATCTTCTGCATGTGAAAGGAAAAATTGTCTTCTTGATAGAACATGAACATGTAGGCTAGTATTGAGGAATATCAGAACATGCCTTCTGTAGGGAAATTTGCCAGTTGGTCATGCAGGTTCTCGACCAAGAAACCACTGTAGTCGAAATGGGTGGCCACTTTCTCTTCCGTAGAGAAAATGGACAGGAAACCTAAGACAGGTTCATCCACCCATTCATCTGACAAGTAACTGAGCAAACAACATAGTGTTGAGATAATCTAATTTCCCTTTTTGGAAAATATGGATGAGTGATAGGGAGGATTCTCCTTAGGGAATTGGGCATCTTATGGAAGGAACAACTCAAAGATTTTTTCTCTTTGGGGAAACGTCAGGTTTTGATACAATTCTGTTAGAATTTCAACTATGAGGGGAGAATGGGGTTCGACTCTGGGTGCTTGCATCATCTGATCGATGGAATCAAGTGAAATAAGGAAAAGGGTTTCTCCAGACGAAGATACTATGGCTCTTTGATCAGGGAGGTAGTGTGCTTGGCACTTGAGGGCGAATTCTGGAAAGTGATAGACTTGGGGAAAAAGATACAGAGGGATATTTGACTACCAAAGCCCAATTTCATCGCTCTAATCCATGAAGGTGTCTTTGAACCATGATTGTAGCTCAGCAAAGTTGAATTCAGACCTAGTTTCTAAGATTAGATAGTCTTTGTCTTCTAATGGGATCCGGTCGAGATTGACAGGAGGTGGGAGAAAAGGATTTTCCTCTACATTTGATTTTTTACTTTTGGGCACCATTGATTTCCTCTAGTACTTGCACATTGAACACACGTTAGTAGGTGAAAAATATGGTTGGATGAGGTGTTGTAGAGGCAAAGGAAAATGAGTCTCTAATACGTAGGGAGTGTGAATGGAATGGGGACTGACCGAAACAGGGTTGAATTTGAGTGAATGGGTATCCATTGGGTGAAAAAGGATAGGTGAGATGAACAACGAGTATGTGGCCAGTCATAAATGGCCAATGGATCGTTTAGAGCATGAGAGGGTAAGGTGAAGGACATCTGACGTGTGAAGATGATTGACGTGTAGACTAGTGATTGAGGGGCGAACGTGAAGATATAACCTATAACAGTTAGATGGATGGGACGTGTTGACAGTGTCATGACATGGAACTTGTAGAGGGTGGTTGTGGGATGTGATACCTCAGGATGGTGGTGATGAGTTGTAAAAATGGTAGGTGGTAAATGCTTGGAGAGGGGGATTTAGGATGCAATG
>JASDQU010371665.1:34384-47989 GCA_032191745.1 Picea mariana
TTCTGTGGATGTAGCCCTAGAGAGAGGGTGAACCACGTACATCTTGTTGTTGTGTATGATTGATGTTGTGTTCTTTTTCTCTATGATATAATGTTATTGCATTGGTATGTTAGATTAGATATATAAGCATATGAGGTAGGTTTATGTTTGGGATAGAATAATCTGATCTCCATGCGTGATTTCCTTGATCCCATTTGCATTTCCTCTGCTTGTAGATACCTGTGTCCTGCAACGCCCTATTGCTACTTTGGGTAAGACTGCATATCCTTTGCAGGTGTTGCTGAAAGGGCCAGTAGTTAGGTCTTGTTGGTGCACTACTAGAGATGAAGCCTGGATATGCCCATGTGCCAACAAATGGTTCTGTTGTCAGGACCATGATCTTGGTGAGGGAAAGTCAAGGTGGTTTCCATAGAAGACAAATATTCAAAAGTGGATAGAAGAATAGGGAAAGGACTTCGCTGAAGCTTAGAATAAGAACCCTAATATTAGCACACCAGATTGGTTGGGAAGGTATATCTTTACTAATATACATGATATTTTCTTTGGAGAAATTCATAAGGAGATATACGAGTGGCTGGCCCAATTAGTAGACACCTAGTTTGAGATCAGATCTAGACCACCTGTGGTTTTGACGTCGACGTTGATCAAAATGGTCAAAAGAGTTGATAATGTCATGTTAAGAGAAGTAGATCACTGGTTTGACAGTACCATTGGAGGTTATATCAGAGAGTTTTCTATTGATAGGGTAGAATCATATAGCCAAGAAGAGAGATATTTCTTTAAAGGACATAGAGGAAACTTTGTATACTTCTCGAAGTTGAAAATCAAGATGCTATTGCATGAGAAGAACATCTTGAACATACAGTAGTGTGTCATACTGAAAAGGATAATATTAAAGAATTAAGACAGTGACAATGACACAGAGATCAGACACACATGTAGTGGGAGGGCCTTCAGAGAAGTTCCTCTGGTGAACTTGTTCGAGTAAAGTGACGAACCACCACAAGAATAAGGTTTCTATAGTGGAGAAAAAGAAGAGTTGTTGAACAAGGAACATTCAGAGTCCACTAGGGCATAAGAAGAGAAGACTGAAGAACCTCGCCGAGAAGAGTCAGAAACGTCAAGGATGGTGTAGAATATTGAAGTAAGCTTTATTACAATCCTTTTTGTTTTAGCAGCATTAAGTAACTAGACTAACCTAAGTTATCAGAGCACTCAGAGCACTAGTACAAGTGGTTCAGTGCACACTCATTCAGGAAAGCTAGGAAGATATATGGCAGATGAGATTAGGTTACCCACCTTTAGAGAGGATGGATCTGAAGATGTTGATCAACAATGGTTTCTATGTGAATTTGTATGGAGTATTAAGAATGTCATCGATGAAGATGTTAAACAAGCTCAATTTAGCACTACCTTGAGAGACCTCGCACTGAGCTAGTACATGAAATTGGTCCAAGGAATTGCATAGCCTAAACTGTTGAATGAGATCAAGAATGTGTTGGTTGCAGAATTCAAGAAACCCAAGTCAGAGTCACAATGCATTACAGATTTGAAAGAAATCAAGCAGAGAATAGATGGACCTATTTGGGATTTTGATCAGAGGTTTAAACCCTAACGAGATGACTAACTTTTCAGATCCTAGATGAGAAGAACAAGGAATCATTCATTGTTTCCCTTTTACCATACATCAGAGTCCCTCTGATGCAACAGAAGATCTCTTCGCAGGTTGAGGCACTGGATATTTCCATGAAGCTAGAATCAACCCCTATGGGACAATCCAGGTCAGGTATGAGTCAAATTTTAAGTCAGTTAACTAGCATGTCTCTGGAGGTCGAAGATATGAAGAAAGACAAGGGAAAATATAAAAGAGAAGATATCTGGTGCATTAGATGCAAATCAGAAGGCCATGAAAAGGAGCACTACCCCCTATTTCACGAGCACTTGGCATCTAGAGCTCTAAGCCCTTTGAAGCAAGTTACCTTACCATGGTGCGAGGTATGTAGAAATAGGCATTGCCCTGGTGAATGCTATTACATGAAAATACATTTTCAGACACCCATAAATATGTATTGCACATTCTATAAGTCAATAGGGCATGATGATAGGGATTGTAGGGCCTATGACCTCTTTCATGAAAGGTCAAGGGATATATAAAAAATTCAAGGCGAAGTACAACAAGAAGGGAACACTATGCAGTATAATTCCCCAGGAAGAGGAAAATTCAACCCTCATGGTGGGTTCAGAGGAAGAGAACGAGGAGGAGGTATGGTTTGAGGTTGAGGTCATATCATTTTCTATAACTATGCATAGCCGGGTCATTTGGAAAGGGATTGTCAAAACCCTTGTACCACTTGCAGTTATTGCAACTGATTTGAACATGTCATAGAAGATTGTCATGCGTTGTTAGCCAAACTTTAGGAAAGAAAAGGAGGAAACAAACAAGTACATTTAATCACAGCATAACCTCACAGAGAAGATCCCAAAGTTTTTGTTATCACTAGAGGAGGCGCTGCTATAGGAGAAGACAGGGTGACTCTAGGGAAGACTACAGAACAATCAAGAGTCAGAAAATATGAGGAGAAGACACAAGAGTTTGATCCAAAGAGAGAGAAGAATACATTTGAAGAGACAAGAAAATACTTTAGAAGAGATCAGGCTTCTTCATCAAAGGCACAAATAGAAGTGAGAGAACAAGGAATGTCCCTGGCCTTTGATCAGTCTGCTTCGCCTGGAGAAGGAAAAGAGGTAAGCAGACTCATGGAATTTTTATGCACTTGTATTAATTTGATAAAGCATGAGAGCATTGTAAAAAAGATACAAAACTTGATCAGACAATATGAGATAGGGAAGGTAGATCCTCTACTAAATAAAGTAGTACATCAACTATCCAAAAAGCGAAGGACAAATAAGGAAATACACCTGAAAGCTCAAATTAGAGAGTATGATATAGACTATGTGGTCCTTGAATTAGGGTTGGAGGTCAATGTGATGACGAAGCAGACCTGGGCACTGATGGGAAAACCTATGTTGATCTATTCCCCCATCAGAATTAGGATGGCCAATCAATAGGTTGTGAGCCCCTTCAGAAGACTGGAACATGTCCCTCTGAACATCAATGGGGTTAGAACATTTTTGGACTTCGAGGTGATTGAGATAATCGATGATAGATGTCCTTATCCTGTGCTGTTAGGAATTGATTGGGATTTCAAAAATTCTACTGTTGTTGATTTGAAGAAAAGAAGAATGGCGTTTGAAGGTGATGGCCTTAGGGTCATCACACCTTTGGATCCTGATGAAGGTCCCAGATACAAAGATCCCATCAGAGAAGAGGACTGCACATATGAGCTAGAGAATATATACAAATTGACTACAAGACAACAATATTACCTTAATCCTACAACAAATGGGAATTTAAGCTGGCAAAGTGACAACGCATACTCATCCAACTCAGAAGAAGCACTAGAGAACTGGAAGAACAATATGTATGAATTTTCTTCATGGTGATGTGCTAGATTGACCAAATAAGTTCGTTGGATCGGCACAACAGTAAGTAATTTACCCACATTTAAAGGTTTGAATCACTTGGAAAATTTCTTACTAGAATTTGAATAAATTGTACCAGTCCAATAGAGACTATTGGCACTAGACGAGGCTTTGAAAGATACCCCAACAATATGGTGGGGAACACATAAAAGGAACATTGCGAACTGGATACAATTTCACACTTTGATAACAACGCAATTTTTAGAACAAGTCAAAGGATGCAAAGTTAGGTACATGCATCAAAGTTGCATGAAAGACAATGTGCAAAGCTATGAGAAGGCATGGAGTTGCATTCCTCAAGAAAAGTGGGTGCATAAATTCATCAATACTCTATATAAAATGCCTATCAACTGGTACCTTGAAGCGGAACTATGCCTCACCACTATAGATTGGCAAGGTATGACAGAGAACTTCGTAGCTGCATTCTTGTTTGAAAGTCAGTACCCTGTGGTAGATCAAACTTTACAGGTTGTAAGACAAAAAGTATTTGAGGAAGCCCCTAGCCTCCCTGTGGAGCAAGAAGAAGATGAATAGACTGCACCTCTTCAAAAATTGCAAGGATGTTACAATATCAATGTCGATGAAGACGATGATCCTAGGAAGGTGAACATCGTAGAAACGGAAGGACAAAGAAACATAGAAGGACCAGGAGTCGAACTAACTTTTATTGAACAACCAATCAAAATAAAGAAAGTTAATATTGGAACAGAGCAAGAACCTAAGCTTGCTAATGTTGGATATTACTGGGATGATGGTATTATTGATAAGATCACAGAGTTACTGCACGGATATCAGGACTTGTTTCCAACCAAGTTCACTAATATGAAGGGCATTAAAGGGCCCATGGGAGAGATGAAGATCCCCTTGAAACTAGATGTAAGGCCAATTAAAAAATTACCTTACAGAGTGAACCCTAAATATAAGAAGAAAGTGAAGATTGAACTGTAGACGGGAAAAATTGACCGCTCGTCAACTGGAGGAGTGAATCCGGTCTGGGGTTGTCTACTTAACCCAATCCATTTGGATTAATCCACTCCGATAGGTTTAGCGGCTCCGTTGGCCGATCTAAGTCCTAAGAAAGTGAAAAAGCAAAATTAAAGAAGATAAAATAACTTAATGAAAAACACTCGCTGAAAACTATATACAAATCTAAAATATACTTACAGTTTGCTAATTAATATTTATAAAATAGCTCTACTTATTATATGTACGATATATCCAAATGATTATATCTCTAATATATGTATAACATTTTACAGAATGCAAATTTTAATCTAAATCTGCGAAAATCGAATACGAATTGATTTATTTAAGGACAACAAAACTATCATTCAATCTTTTTGATTTATTTTTTATAATGTTTATAAACAAGAAATGAAATAGAAAACTGTCTAATTGAAAACAGAGATGAGCAGTAAAATGCGTTTAGATTACAGGAAATTTCTATATTAATTAAACTAATAAAATAAAACTAGCAGACTAACCTGTAATCGCATCTCCTATTCATCCTGTGTACAGTATCCCATTTTGTTGTTTGATGAGGTAAACCACAACAGATCTTGCAAATTCTCCTCGTAAACGCGAAGCAGTATTGAATGCGAATGACAGAACATATAAGAGATGTAGTAACAACAATTTTGTAATTTCACAAATGGTCACATTGAGATAAATCCTGTTGTGAAAATTCGTGTATAAATGTTCAATGAATAAAGAAGATGAATCTTCTAATCTCAAATTTGAACAAGATAATTACTGTATGTTATATACAGTATATAAAACATGGATATCCTATAAATTCTATCACACCAATCTGCAATAAACCATGACATCTAAAGTAGTCACAATTTAATTGCAAATCGAAATGACCATAACTTGAATAAAAACACAATATATCGAAGCTAAAGATATGCAAATATCATCTTATATTCAAGTCTGTCAATCATAAATCCATAGTTTTTTTCTCCCAGGCAGCGATGGTTTCAAATTTACAAAACAACATATTTATATAGGATCCAGGAACAAAACGTTTCATGTTGATAACATCCAATCTGTTCCAAAAAATGTGGGGGATGCAACCTCCCCGATTTGATATCAAAACTGATAGCCTAATATATTAACTAAAAACATAAAGATAGTATGGAAGAGAGATGCCAACAGTGCTTCAAATCTTCTTAGAAAGCATGGGTTCCTGTAAACAAATAAAAATAAAAAGATTTCAGATGTACTTTCAGTTATAAAACAAGTAATTCGAATTTTTGTAACTAGCTACAAAATCTGTAGCTAGTTAAAATAGCACATGCAATCTTAAAAAATAAAAGAAACTAATTCCAATAATAAAAATAGTTTATCTAATCAAACCAAATATCCTACTCTAAAAACAACAAATGATTATGCTAACTAATTCATACCTCAAATTACAAACCGAATTATGTCAAGAAAATTTGGAAATTATGATAGCTGTAGCTGCTTCCAGATTTTTTTTTTTAAATATCATAGGTCCTATAGATGTATAACTTGCTGACAGACTGGTTGAAAATCCTTCAGATTGATCAAGGGTTCATAGAAGGAGGTTGAGGCACAAGGCTGGACAGGTGAGAGGGGTTTTGAGGCACAGGCCTGGAGAGGTAATAACGTTTCAACAATTGCAAACAGACCAAAATGCACCTTTCAGCCACAGAGAAAATATGAGATTTGACCTCTAAAGGATGAGCTATATATATGTAATGACCCAATTTCTAGGGAAACCACCCACTATGAAGGTAAAAGGGCTCATTTCAGTTCTGGGTTTTCAAGGGTTTGATCTAATCCAAAACCGTTTGCTCAGAATCGCTCACGCAAAAACGTGTCTCTGGGAGGCAATTACAGGGTTAGATTTAAGAAGTCTTCAATTACTTCCAACTGCACAGACCTATTTTTTCTCTATAACCGTCGAATGTCAATGCGAACTTCTGATCAACCCTTAGATTGAAACCCTCAAAATTTTCAATAAACACACACCATTCGTTCCTTTCTAAGTCATCTCTGGAATTGTCAAACGATAACAAGGTCTGGATGCCATTGGGCTCAGTCCTCACCACAGGAGCCATAGCTAATAGTAGGGAATCAACACGGAATTTGGAGGTAGGGTTTGATAGAAAAAACACAGAATCATCGCCCCGAGTTTCCTCAATGCAATGCAAAGACAGCTCGAAATGGTAGGCAGGAGCGTTAATTACCATGCATGTGAGAGAGGTTGTGTAGATCAAGGCCATGCAAAGCTATAATACCACGTTGTACTTGGAATGAAACCTTGGCATAATGGTACGCACAATGATCAGAGCAGTTGAAAACAATAGTATGCATATCCAGGACTTGACCACTAGGATTAATGTATCAAATAAACAATTGAACCATTAAAAATTTTATAAATCAAAACCCCATTGACATTAGTCGAATGATAAATGAGTGGAGGTTTTATACTCATATAACCAAGGCGTGTTTAAGACCAAGGGATTATAACTAGGAAAACAACCATGTTCATGGCGAAATACGACAATTCGACAATAGACCATATGAAGATTAACCCTTTAATAAAAAAGAATGAGATCAAGTATGAATTCCAGCTGTGAGTTTTCATGCTTACAATCATGAAAACAAAAATCAAAAAGAAGGTATGTAAAAAGCGACAAGTGATAAGTGTCGTTGCTCATGATGAGTAATGAAAATTTAGAAATCCTGTGTAGGCAGCTTACAAACAAATAGAAATTACATTATTGCTGCCAACACAAACTAGACAGAATGCTGGAAGCAGGGATCATAGAACCTGTCAAAGAGTCAGAATGGATCATCCCTATGGTGGTTCAGGATAAGAAGACCAGAGAGATCAGGATCTGTGTAGATATTAGGAAGTTGAATGATGCATGCTTACATGACCCATTCCCTACACCATTTACTGACGAAGTGTTAGATAACGTAGGAGACCAGGATGTCTACTCCTTCACCTATGGATTCTCAGGATATCATCAGATGAGGATTGCCAAGGAAGATCCCCATAAGACCACATTTGCAACAATGTGGGTATCCTACCAATACACAGTGATGCCTTTTGGATTGAAGAATTCTCCAGCCATATTTTATAGGGTGGTGGTTGAAGCATTAAAGGAATTTTTACATAAATTTCAGGAATCATATTTTGATGATTAGACTGTCTTTAGCCTATTGCAAAATCATATTGAATGTTTAATACTAATGTTGGATAATTGCAAGCAATGTCAGATTTCCCTAAACCTGAAGAAGTGCATCTTGTTTTCACCCTTTGGAGTGTTTCTAGGCCATATTGTGTGTAAATAGAGATTGTTGGTAGATCCATCTAATATTTCCATTATAGGTTATTTACCCCCTCCTACTTCACACAAACAGCTACGCACTATGCTGGGAAATACTGGATACTACAAGAAGTTCATTAAGGGACATTCATAGATTACAGCACCCATGGAGAAGCTTTTGAAGAAAGACTGTCAGTATCAATGGATGGAAGAATTCCAGCAAAGCTTCGACACACTGAAATAGAAAATGGTTACTGCGCCTATTCTGGTTTTCCTAGATTGGAGAAAGGAATTTCATGTGCATGTTGATGCATCTTCTATTGCATTAGGAGAAGTTTTATCACAACCAGGAGCAAGAGACATTGAGCACTTGTTATCCTTTGCTAGCAGGAAGCTATGAACAACTGAGATAAATTACACCATCACTGAGAGAGAAGGCTTAGCCATGGTGTATGTGCTGCAGAATTTTCCTCACTACTTGTTAGGAGGACACTTTAAAATGTTCATTGATTACTCCACACTGAAATACCTAGTCAACAAGCCAGTATTGGGGGGAAGAATATGTAGATGGATTCTCCTATTTCATGAATATGGTTTTGAGATCGTGGTTAAGCCAGGGAGAATGAACAAAGGACCTGACCACTTGTTGAGGTTGGAACATGGAGAGGAACCTACTAGTTTGGAGGATACATTGTTGGATGCACAGTTTCTAGCCACTACAAAGGTTGATGATCACTTCACCGATATAGTCCAGTTCCTATCAACATGAATATCACCTAGTGAATACACAATCACTCAGAAGAAACAAATGCTAGTGTGCACTACAGATTTTTCACTTATAGATGGACAACTATACAAGATGGGACCTAATGAGATCCTAAGGAGATGTGTCATGGAAGTAGAAAGACCATTGATTTTAGCATAATCTCATGATGGCATCGAAAGAGGACACTACGCAGGAAAAGAAACATAGTAGAAGGTTCTTAGAGTTGGCCTCTGGTGGCCTACTTTAAACAAAGATGCTAAAGACTACTACAGAGCCTGCGATGTATGCCAAAGAGTTGGGAAACCATCTAGAAGAGATGACATGTCATTAACACCCCAGCTAACCTTACAAGCATTTGAAAAATGGGTCGTTGACTTCGTGGGACCTATAAACCCACCAGGGAAGCACACAAGATCCAGATACATCATCACTGTGACAAAGTATTTGACCAGATGGGAAAAAGAAAGAGAAGTTAAGGACTATAGTGCAACCATAGTTGCGTGTTTCATATTTGATGATATCATAACCAGGTTTGAATGCCCAAAGATCCTTATGAGTGATCAAGGTACACATTTTATTAATAAGACTATTGAAGCCTTGACTTAGAAATTTGAAGTTCACCATCAAAAGAGCACTCCTTACCACCCACAAGTGAATGGGACGGTCAACGCTTTCAACAAGATCTTGGAGATAGTGTCGATGAAGATTTGTAGTGTAAACATAGATGACTAGGATTTGAGAGTACCAGCAGTATTATGGGCCTATAGAACCACTTGTAAGAAGCTGACAATGCAAACCCCTTTCAAGTTGGTTTATGGTCTAGAATCAGTTGTCTTGATGGAATACTTGGTCCCTAGCTTAAGAATTGCAACCTTTATAGATATGGATGACACTGGCACTATCCAAGAGAGGCTCGCATAGTTGGTCGAGCTAGAGGAAGACCGATTTATTATAGGATTCCATCATCAAGTCTAGAAGGAACGAGAAAAGGCCTACCATGACAGGCATATCAAGAAGAAATCATTTAAGCAAGGAGATATGATATTGGTATACAATAGCAAGTTCATGAAGCATCTAGGGAAGTTCATAACATATTGGATGGGGTCATATGAGGTTGCCTATGTCACGGAAGTAGGAGTTGCATAGTTGATGACATTGAATGGAGAATGGAAGGAAGGATTGGTGAATGGGAGCTGGTTGAAATTGTACTATGACAACCAGCTGCCTCGCAGCTCTCGGTGAAAACAAAAGGAGAAGGGTCTAGGTACTAGGAGCAGTTGAAACTGGGTACCAGACACAAAAAAGACAACCTACACATAGTGGGGAGGAACAGAGCAGAAAGTATAGACTATGTTGCACTGTCTACAACTGAAGAAAAGCAGAAGATTCATATCAAAGTGCCTCAGGATGAAGAAGAGGTGAGTGTTGGGGGAATGTTGTCCCTTGGTTATGTAATTAAGTGAAGATCAAGGAAGAAAAGATGAAATATGAACTGCGTGGAAGACATAGTGACTAATACTGGGTCGAAGTGAGCAATGGAGTAGAAAAGATAGAGTGAAGTAAGAGAAATCAAGTCGTTGGATGAGGAGATCAAGGAAGACATATCAGAAAGGAAGACGGATCATGGACAACTCAATAAGCAGAAAAATCCACGAGTAGATGCTTTGGAGAAACTCGCATGAAAGAAGGAAAGAGAGGCCGGCGAAGCCTTGAAAAGTGGGTCAAGTTGACCTAGGGTTTAGATACCTAGGGTTTAGGTATCTAGGGTTTTGAAACCTAGGATTCGACCTAAGGCTGTGGGTGAGCTATTGTAATGTATAAACAAAGGAAAAGAGGACTTGATATGGGTTTGATTAGGTGATGATGAGCGATTTTTGTTATTACTGAGAGAGGAGTATTGTGTGGAGAGGGAAGTCTGTGTTGTAAGATATTCAACTGGGTGCGAAGATCAACCTTGTAATTTTGTGCACAAGGAAGGGACGAAGAGAGAAGAGAGAAGGAGAGAATATCTTCTATCTAAGTGTGTAGATAGAACTATATGATTTCACCTAATATATTATAAAGCATATTTTTGTGGATGTAGCCCTATGGAGAGGTTGAACCACGTACATCGTGTTGTTATGTGTGATTGATGTTGCGTTCTTTTTCTCTATGATATACTGTTATTGAATTAATATTTTAGATTGGATATATAAGCGTGTGAGGTAGGTTTATGTTTGGGATAAAATAATCTGATCTCCATGTGTGATTGCCTTGATCCCACTTGCATTTCCTCTGATTGTAGACACCTGTGTCCTGCAACCCCCTATTTCTACTTTGGGTGAGACTACATCTGCTTCGCAGGTGTTGCCGAAAGGTCCAGTAGTTAGGGCTTGTTGGTGTGCTATTAGAGCTAAACCCTGAGTCTACCCCCGTGCCAACAATGAGGAATCCTACTACTGAGACGGATAAGGTAGATAAGTAGAGAATGTATTCATGATCATATTCTGGAGGACTAATCAAAGGGGCATTGGATAGGGTCACTTTGAAATAATCAAAATCAGTTTGAGAATGTTCATCCCATCGAGATGGGATATCATGATGCAATAAGTGAAGGAAACCGTGCACACAATTGGCGTAATCTGGGACAAAGTGATGTAAAAAGTTGGCTTTGCCTTATAGGCTCTACAGTTGGTGCAAATTCATAAGTGGTGGAATTTCGGTGTTAGCTTGGACCTTGAGGAGGTCCACCGTGATGTTGTGTTGGGAGACAATGAACACAAGAAGGTGTTCGACAATGACACAAAATACACACTTGAGGGGGTTCAACTGGATATTGTATTGGCGACATCCTTGAAAGATGATGCATAAGTTGTACAAATGTTGAGTTCATTTCTTTAATTGAGCAGTGAAGTCATCCAATTAAGCAAGGATGATGCAAGAGATATCATGTAAAACATAAGTCATGGCCTGTTGAAACGTAGCACCTATGTTTTTTATTCCAAAAGGCATGACATGATAAGAAAAATTACCCCATGGGGTAGTAAAAGTGGTTTTATACTGATCTTCTAGATGGATTTGGATTTGATTTTAGCCGGAGAACCCATTCATGAAGGACCAGTCCTCATGGTTGGCACAGTCAACGATGATTTGGTTGATGAAAGGGGTTGGGAAGTTGTCTTTGGGACAAGCATGGTTGAGATCATGAAAGTCAGTGTAGACATGAATAATACCATGTTTTTTGTTAACGGGGATGATGTTGGAAACCCATGAGGTTTACGTGATGGGGTAAATGAACCCAGCAACGTGTAACTTGTCGATTTCGGCTTTGATAGCTGTAGCTTTGGATAGGTGAAGTGGGTGCTTCTTTTGACGGACTGGGGCGACATCTGGCCATGTGCCAATGTGATGTTCGACTATAGAGGGATCGAGCCGAGCATATTCATCTATGACCAGGAAAAAGTATACTGTTATTCCTGAAAGAGATCTTTGTAAGTTGTGAGCTCCTTAGTGGAGCATGTGGTGCCAATGGTGATTTATTCTATGATTCTCAGTTTGATGGAAATGTCGACTTTAACGATGAGGGAGATATTGGCCATGTTTCCTTCTTCAAAATCATCTGGAGCAGGGATAGGGTTGTTGAACAAGTCTATATTCCCCGAAGGAATAAAATCCTTGGTTTTTATTGCGCATACGGAGGCTTGGATGGGAGGGTCAAAGGATTCCTATGAGAGAAAAAACACTCGCTGATGGAGTGTATTCCATGGGAAATCGGGGGTAGTGAGTTCCTCCAGGATATCTTCGTCACAGTGAAAAATGTGAGAATATAGGTGATCCAGGGGGTTAACATGGTTGACTTTCATAGTTTGATTGTCCTCAAGTGTTGTTGGGAAATAATACCCTACGGACTAACAAGCTAGGGATAAACATGCATCCAGATCATGACCTTAAAGAAATCACTTTTAACCTATCACCCCAAAACTCAAACCCCTTTTTTCACATACAATCTTGGAAGAGACCTACTAACCTTTTTACTGATGTTTGGTGTAGATCCTCCGTTGTGCTTTGTCCACTTTCTTGCGCTACTCCTTCCAAAGAAAATCATGCAATCAAGACAAAACACTACGCATGCATGCTATTTTTCTACTTGAGGGTTAGAGATTAAGCATAAATCCAATAAAACATATATAACTCATGCATTGGGACGGAAAAAGTATTCTTTTATTAATCTCAAGATGAATCAACTTACAATAATGATAGAGACTGGCCACCATTCCTCGATCCTGATCCCGGGCTCCTCATCTTCTTTGTCCTCCAACTGCTTTGCTTGAATTCTCCTTAGGCTTGAGGAAAGGCTAAAGGGTTGGGACAAATGGATTCAGCAATTGGGCAGAGTTTCTTTGCTATAATTTTCCCCTCCAAATAGTACCCCTACCCCTTCTTTTATAGGCTAGAAGGAGCTAGGGTTTTGGATGAACTCTCGGCCATGCATGGCCAGGAGTTTCAGTTAACTGACCCATAGCTTTTTGTCCCATCGGCAACTTTCCTGTGTTTGTGCTTTGTTAGGTAAACGTGGGCTGTAGTAGGCCAGCCAGCATTCCAACGCATGCAGTAGTAGGCCTGCCAGCGTTCCAACGCATGCAGTAGTGGTTTAGGGAGTGTGTTACTTGTTTTAATAAGATTTTTAAGAGTTTATTCAGCATGGCTTTGGCAAGGAAGGGATATCAGTTGGCCTGATGCCAGGTAAGCATGTGTGGTGCAATTTAGGGTTATAGTAGACACCCCCTAATGTGTGAGGTCAGAAGAGCATCTGATGGCCGAAATACATTACCAATCTTGACCAATCTTTACCAATCTACACTTATATGATGAATGAGTGAGCCCAGGAATCAGGAATCAGGAGGTGTCGTCTACAAAAAAGATCAAATGTGTCACCGAGGCGGGCATACCCATGCTCGGGATAAAATAGAACCATGGCTACCAATCAAATACACTGTAGATCCATGTCAAACA
>JASDQU010371665.1:61776-80752 GCA_032191745.1 Picea mariana
TTGGTGAGCTATTGTAATATATAAATAAAGGTCAAGAGGACTTGATATGTGTTCGATTAGGTGATGATGAGCGATTGTTGTTACTACTAAGAGAGGAGTATTGTGTGGAGAGGGAGGTTTGTGTTGTAAGATCTTCAGCTGGGTGTGAAGATCAACCCTGCAGTTGGGTGCACAGGGAAGGGAGGAAGAGAGAATATCTGTTATCTAAGAGCGCAGATGGAACTGTATGCTTTCACCTAATATATTATAAATCACAGTTCTGTGGATGTAGCCCTAGAGAGAGGGTGAACCACGTACATCTTGTTGTTGTGTATGATTGATGTTGTGTTCTTTTTCTCTATGATATAATGTTATTGCATTGGTATGTTAGATTAGATATATAAGCATATGAGGTAGGTTTATGTTTGGGATATAATAATCTGATCTCCATGTGTGATTTCCTTGATCCCACTTGCATTTCCTCT
Source organism: Picea mariana (assembly GCA_032191745.1). Classification (NCBI taxonomy): domain Eukaryota; kingdom Viridiplantae; phylum Streptophyta; class Pinopsida; order Pinales; family Pinaceae; genus Picea; species Picea mariana. Next base: position 62,241 of record JASDQU010371665.1, read on the forward strand.
GGTTGTAGAAACATGTGTCCTGCAACGCCCTATTGCTACTTTGGGTAAGACTGCATATCCTTTGCAGGTGTTGCTGAAAGGGCCAGTAGTTAGGTCTTGTTGGTGCACTACTAGAGATGAAGCCTGGATCTGCCCATGTGCCAACAAATGGTTCTGTTGTCAGGACCATGATCTTGGTGAGGGAATGTCAAGGTGGTTTCCATAGAAGACAAATATTCAAAAGTGGATAGAAGAATAGGAAAAGGACTTCGCAGAAGCTTAGAATAAGAACCCTAATATTAGCACACAAGATTGGTTGGGAAGGTATATCTTTACTGATATACACGAGATTTTCTTTGGATAAATTCATAAGGAGATATACGAGTGGCTGGCCCAATTAGTAGACACCCAGTTTGAGATCAGATCTAGACCACATGTGGTTTGGACGTCGACGTTGATCAAAATGGTCAAAAGAGTTGATAACGTCGTGTCAAGAGAAGTAGATCACTGGTTTGACAGTACCATTGGAGGTTATATCAGAGAGTTTTCTATTGATAGGGTAGAATCATATAGCCAAGAAGAGAGATATTTCTTTAAAGGACATAGAGGAAACTTTTTATACTTCTTGAAGTTGAAAATCAAGATGCTATTGCATGAGAAGAACATCTTGAACATACAGTAGTGGGTCATACTAAAAAGGATAATATTCAAGAATTAAGATAGTGAAAATGACACAGAGATCAGACACACATGTAGTGGGAGGGCCTTCAGAGAAGTTCCTCTGGTGAACTTGTTCGAGCAAAGTGACGAACCACCACAAGAATAAGGTTTCTACAGTGGAGAAAAATAAGATTTGTTGAACAAGGAACATTCAGAGTCCACTAGGGCAGAAGAAGAGAATACTGAAGAACCTCGTCGAGAAGAGTTAGAAACGTCAAAGACGGTATAGAATATTGAAGTAAGTTTTATTACAGCCCTTTTTGTTTCAGCAGCATTACGTAACTAGACTAACCTAAGTTATTAGAGCACTCAGAGCACTAGTACAAGTGGTTCAGTGCACACTCATTCAGGAAAGCTAGGAAGATATATGGAAGATGAGATTAGGTTACCCACCTTTAGAGAGGATGGATCTGAAGATGTTGATCAACAATGGTTTCTATGTGAAGTTGTATGGAGTATTAATAATGTCATCGATGAAGCTGTTAAACAAGCTCACTTTAGCACTACCTTGAGAGACCTTGCACTGAGCTAGTACATGAAATTGGTCCAAGGAATTGCATAGCCTAAACTGTTGAATGAGATCAAGAATGTGTTGGTTGCAGAATTCATGAAACCCAAGTCGGAGTCACAATGCATTACAGATTTGAAAGAAATCAAGCAGAGAATAGATGGACCTGTTTGGGATTTTGATCAGAGGTTTAAAACCCTAAAGAGATGACTAACTTTTCAGATCCTAGACGAGAAGAACAAGGAATTGTTCATTGTTGCCCTTTTACCATACATCAGAGTCCCTCTGATGCAACAAAAGATCTTTTCGCAGGTTGAGGCACTGGATATTTCCATGAAGCTAGAATCAACCCCTATGGGACAATCCAGGTTAGGTATGAGTCAAATTTTAAGTCAGTTAACTAGCATGTCTCTGGAGGTCGAAGATATGAAGAAAGACAAGGGAAAATATAAAAGAGAAGATATCTGGTGCATTAGATGCAAATCAGAAGGCCATGAAAAGGAGCACTACCCCCTATTTCATGAGCACTTGGCATCTAGAGCTCTAAGCACTTTGAAGCAAGTTACCTTACCATGGTGCGAGGTATGTAGAAATAGGCATTGCCCTGGTGAATGCTATTACATGAAAATATATTTTCAGACACCCATAAATATGTATTGCACATTCTATAAGTCAGTAGGGCATGATGATAGGTATTGTATGGCCTATGACCTCTTTCATGAAAGGTCAAGGGATATATAAAAAATTCAAGGTGAAGTACAACAAGAAGGGAACACTATGCAGTATAATTCCCTAGGAAGAGGAAAATTCAACCCTCATGGTGGGTTCAGAGGAAGAGAATGAAGAGGAGGTATGGTTTGAGGTCGAGGTCATATCATTTTCTATAACTATGCATAGCCAGGTCATTTGGAAAGGGATTGTCAAAACCCTTGTACCACTTGTAGTTATTGCAACTCATTTGAACATGTCATAGAACATTGTCATGCATTGTTAGCCAAACTTTAGGAAAGACAAGGAGGAAACAAAAAAGTACATCTAATCACATCATAACCTCATAGAGTAGATCCCAGAGTTGTTGTTATCACTAGAGGAGGCGCTACTACAGGAGAAGACAGGGTGACTCCAGGGAAGACTACGGAACAATCAGGAGTCAGAAAATCTGAGGAGAAGACACAAGAGTTTGATCCAAAGAGAGAGAAACATACATTTGAAGAGACAAGAAAAGACTTTAGAAGAGATCAAGCTTCTTCATCAAAGGCATAAATATAAGTGAGAGAAAAAGAAATGTCCCTGGACTTTGATCAGTTTGCTTTGCCTGGAGAAGGAAAAGAGGTAAGCAGACTCATGTAATTTTTATGCACTTGTATTAATTTGATAAAGCATGAGAGCATTGTAAAAGAGATACAAAACTTGATCAGACAATATGAGATAGGGAAGGTACATCCTCTACTAAATAAAGTAGTACATCAACTATCCAAAAAGTGAAGGACAAATAAGGAACTACACCTGAATGCTCAAATTAGAGAGTATGATATAGACTATGTGGTCCTTGAATTAGAATGGAGGTCAATGTGATGACGAAGCAGACCTGGGAATTGATGGGAAAACCTAAGTTGATCTATTCCCCCATCAGAATTAGGATGGCCAATCAATAGGTTGTGAGCCCCTTCAGAAGACTGGAACATGTCCCTCTGAACATCAATGGGGTTAGAACATTTTTGGACTTTGAGGTGATTGAGATAATCGATGATAGATGTCCTTATCCTGCGCTGTTAGGAATTGATTGGGATTTCAAAAATTCTACTGTTGTTGATTTGAAGAAAATAAGAATGGCGTTTGAATGTGATGGCCTTAGGGTCATCACACCTTTGGATCCTGATGAAGGTCCCAGATACAAAGAGCCCATCAGAGAAGAGGAATGCACATATGAGCTAGAGAATATATACAAATTGATTGCAAGACAACAAGATTACTTTAATCCTACAACAAATGGGAATTTAAGCTGGCAAAGTGACAACACATACTCATCCAACTCAAAAGAAGCACTAGAGAACTGGAAGAACAAGATGTATGAATTTTCTTCATGGTGATGTGCTAGATTGACCAAATAAGTTCATTGGATCGGCACAACAGTAAGTAATTTACCCACATTTAATGGTTTGAATCACTTAGAAAATTTCTTACTAGAATTTGAATAAATTGTACCAGTCCAATAGAGACTATTGGCACTAGACGAGGCTTTGAAAGCTACCCCAACAATATGGTGGGGAACACATAAAAGGAACATTGCGAACTGGATACAATTTCACACTTTGATAACAACATGATTTTTAGAACAAGTCAAAGGATGAAAATTTAGGTACATGTGTCAAAGTTGCGTGAAAGACAATGTGCAAAGATATGAGAAGGCATGGAGTTGCATTCCTCAAGAGAAGTGGGTGCATAAATTCATCAATACTCTATATAAAATGCCTATCAACTGGTACCTTGAAGCGGAACTATGCCTCACCACTATAGATTGGCAAGGTATGACACAAAACTTTGTAGCTGCATTCTTGTTTGAAAGTCAGTACGTTGTGGTAGATCAAACTTTACAGGTTGTAAGACAAAAAGTATTTGAGGAAGCCCCTAGCCTCCCTGTGGAGCAAGAAGAAGATGAATAGACTGCACCTCTTCAAAAATTGCAAGGATGTTACAATATCAATTTCGATGAAGACGATGATCCTAGGAAGGTGAACATCGTAGAAACGGAAGGACAAAGAAACATAGAAGGACCAAGAGTCGAACTACCTTTTATTGAACAACAAATCAAAATCAAGAAAGTCAATATTGGAACAGAGCAAGAACCTAAGCTTGCTAATGTTGGATATTACTGGGATGATGGTATTATTGATAAGATCACAGAGTTACTACATGGATATCAGGACTTGTTTCCAACCAAGTTCACTAATATGAAGGGCATTAAAGGGCCCATGGGAGAGATGAAGATCCCCTTGAAACTAGATGCAAGGCCAATTAAAAAATTACCTTACAGAGTGAACCCTAAATATAAGGAGAAAGTGAAGATCGAACTGTAGACGGGCAAAATTGACCGCTCGTCAACTGGAGGAGTGAATCTGGTCCGGGGTTGTCTACTTAACCCAAGCCATTTGGATTAATCCACTTCGACAGGTTTAGCGGCTCCGTTGGCTGATCTAAGTCCTAAGAAAGTGAAAAAACAAAATTAAAGAAGATAAAATAACTTAATGAAAAACACTCGCTGAAAACTATATACAAATCTAAAATATACTTACAGTTTTCTAATTAATATTTATAAAATAGCTCTACTTATTATATGTACGATATATCCAAATGATTATATCTCTAATATATGTATAACATTTTACAGAACGAAAATTTTAATCTAAATCTGCAAAAATCGAATACGAATTGATTTATTTAACGACAACAAAACTATCATTCAATATTTTTGATTTATTTTTTATAATGTTTATAAAAAAGAAATGAAATAGCAAACTGTCTAATTGAAAACAGAGATGAGCAGTAAAATGCGTTTAGATTACAAGAAATTTCTATATTATTTAAACTAATAAAATAAAACTAGCAGACTAACGTGTAATCGCATCTCCTATTCATCCTATGTACAGTATCCCATTTCGTTGTTTGATGAGGTAAACCACAACAGATCTTGCAAATTCTCCTCATAAACGTGAAGCAGTATTGAATGTGAATGACAGAACATATAAGAGATGTAGTAACAACAATTTTGTAATTTCACAAATGGTCACATTGAGATAAATATTGTTGTGAAAATTCGTGTATAAATGTTCAATGAATAAATAAGATGAATCTTCTAATCTCAAATTTGAACAAGATAATTACTATATGTTATATACAAGATATAAAACATGGATATCCTATAAATTCTATCACACCAATCTGCAATAAACCATGATATCTAAAGTAGTCACAATTTAATTGCAAATCGAAATGGCCATAACTTGAATAAAAACACGATATATCGAAGCTAAAGCTATGCAAATATCATCTTATATTCAAGTCTGTCAATCATAAATCCATAGTTTTTTTCTCCCAGGAAGCGATGGTTTCAAATTTACAAAACAACATATTTATATAGGATCCAAGAACAAAACATTTCCTATTGATAACATCCAATCTGTTCCAAAAAATGTGGGGGATGCAACCTCCCCGATTTGATATCAAAACTGACAGCCTAATCTATTAACTAAAAACATAAAGATAGTATGGCAGAGAGATGCCAACAGTGCTTCAAATATTCTTAGAAAGAATGGGTTCCTGTAAACAAATAAAAATAAAAAGATTTCAGATGTACTTTTAGTTATAAAACAAGTAATTCGAATTTTTGTAACTAGCTACAAAATCTGTAGCTAGTTAAAATAGCACATGCAATCTTAAAAAATAAAAGAAACTAATTCCAATAATAAAAACAGTTTATCTAATCAAACCAAATATCCTACTCTAAAAACAACAAATGATTATGCTAACTAATTCATACCTCAAATTACAAACCGAATTATGTCAAGAAAATTTGGAAATTATGATAGTTGTAGCTGCTTCCACATTTTTTTTTTAAATATCACAGGTCCTGTAGATGTATAACTTGCTGACAGACTGGTTGAAAATCCTTCAGATTGATCAAGGGTTCATAGAAGGAGGTTGAGGCACAAGGCTGGATGGGTGAGAGGGGTTTTGAGGCACAGGCCTGGAGAGGTAATAACGTTTCAACAATTGCAAATAAACCAAAATGTACCTTTCAGCCACAGAGAAAATCTGAGATTTGACCTCTAAAGGATGAGCTATATATCTGTAATGACCCAATTTCTGGGGAAACCACCCACTTTGAAGGTAAAAGGGCTCATTTTAGTTCTAGGTTTTCAAGGGTTTTATCTAATCCAAAACCGTTTTCTCAGAATCGCTCACGCAAAAACGTGTCTCTGGGAGGCAATTACAGGGTTAGATTTAAGAAGTCTTCAATTACTTCCAACTGCACAGACCTATTTTTTCTTTGTAACCGTCGAATGTCAATGTGAACTTCTGATCAACCCTTAGATTGAAACCCTCAAACTTTTCAATAAACACACACCAGTCGTTCCTTTCTAAGTCATCTTTGGCATTTTCAAACAATAACAAGGTCTGGATGCCATTGGGCTCAATCCCCACCACAGGAGCCATAGCTAATAGTAGGGAATCAACACGAAATTTGGAGGTAGGTTTTGATAGAAAAAACACAGAACCATCGCCCCAATTTTCCTCAATGCAATGTGTTGGCTATCGTAAGTGACTCCTGGATTGCTTGCAGGAGCAGATCCCGACGCCCATCAGTTTAATGTCACGGTTTGTTAAAAGGGGTGATCAAATGGAGGAAAACTCAAAACAATATCGTCTCAACTCAGAAACTAAGCCAGGCATGCATGAATGAGTGAGGTCTTGATAAACTTCAAACATTGAGTTGCAGTAAAGGGTGAGTAGGGGGAAGACTTGCATGAGAAGAGTGCGAAGGTCTATCATAATTATCCGGTTTGCAACAAACTGGAAAGGAAAGCATTCAAACGAAAAATCCTTTTACATTCAATCACAGAAGACTAGAGAACACAACAATGTCACAGCAAATCCTTTATCATAACAAGATTGCAATAATCCACGCGAATCCTTTGACTGTGAACTCTCTAGCATAAGATGAAACACAGATGGAAAAAAGAGAACTGTTTGTTATAAACCAAGAAATCTCAAACACAGAGGCATAACCAGAAAACCAGAATGTTAGCTGAAACTTTACAGTCGAGAGCTTATCTCTACCATCAATCGATACAAAAATGGCGAAAACGCCTTCATATACTCAAACTAACAACAGCAACAAAATCGAGACGTAGCATTGAAAGGTTTGCGTCTGCATGTCTTCTGATAATACGGGGCTGCAATCTTTGAACGGTCGTGCAACTTATGGTAGACGCGATCGATCTTCTGACAGTTCCTTCGGCGACTCAACGTTCTTTTAATTCATTGCAGGACTTTCCCATTATGGCGGAGACGATGTCTAACCACCACCAATCGCTTCAATAACTTCTTCTTGGGATTGAGAATGATCTGGCCAACTCAGCACTTCGGGATTTGGAAGACTCCTTGCGCTGCCACCTGGAATAACGGAATGGCTTGAGAGATAGGCATAGAGGCCAGCGTGGAGAATGGGGCGCAGGATAGGAGTGATGGTGTCGGATAATGAGGGCATGGAAGAAGTGGAGAGGTGTGAGAAGGGTGACAGAGGATGATTCATGGCGGAAGACATCAGGCGGAAGGGAGGAAGACGAGAGATAATGAGCTCGGCTTTTGGTGAGAGGATGACGTGGAAAGGAGCGGGACACGTGGCAAATGAAAAGTGGGTGATGAGAAGAGGGGTGGACCACGCGGACCAAGGAGCAGAGGCGGATGGGTGACACACGGCAGCAGGAGAAAGGTGATTATGGAGGATGATATGACAAGAGAAGGGCCCACGCTGGCTAAACGCAGGGCAGCTGAGAAGGACGAGGCCGCGTGAGCGCCGTTGATCCGGGTGCTATGATCTCGGCCGTCAGAAAGCTACATCCACGATTCTGGACCCCCCCCCTCCACTTAAAGGTAGAAAGGCAGGGGGGGTCCGAAATTGTCTTTATCGCCGTTGATCCGGGCACGCTGATTTGGGCCGTTGGAGAGGTGCGCCCTCGATTCTGGACCCCCCCCCTTCGCTTAAAGGTAGAAAGGCAAGCGGGGTCCGGAATTCAATATGCGTCGTTGATCTGGGTGCATGAATCACTACCACTCTAACTTGCTCATGACTTACCTTGGGCACATTATCATCCAAAACTTTGGACAAGTGGGTTTTTCACCCATTCTTTTGTGTTCTAGCCCCCTTTACAATAAATATCGCTAACATTTGGCTCCATGGGGGATAGAGTCGTCCCTGTGATGCTCTAAGAACTCTTCTGAAAACTTAGTGCCTTTGTTGTAGGGATATGGAGTCTCTTATTAAACTAAAACACAAAAACAAAAAACAATATTTACAAAGAAAAGAGCCGACTGCGGCTCACAAAAAACATTTTTTCAGGAAATGCCCATTTACTGGGCCACTAAAAACTTCTTTGCCTTCCAGATCCTGCAACCTGTAAGTGTTGTTTGAAAATACTTCAAGGATCTCGAAGGGCCCGAACCAGAGGGCATCAAATTTACTGTGATTGCCCTTTTCGTGCCTGGGTGCATCCCATTTGAGCACCAGATCACCCTGCTCGAATTCTTTCTTTTTTCTCTTCCTGTCAAAAGCCTGCTTGATCTTCTGCTGATGATTATAGGCTCTGTCCTTGACCTGTTCTCTGATCTGCTGCACTTCCACCATCTGATGAATCCTTCTGAGCACATGGTTAGGCTCTCCCTTGAGCTCCTCGAGGAATTTGGCCACACATAAGGCGAGCTGAGTGGGGAAAACAACCTCTATTCCATAAACCAGTTGGAAAGATGATATGCCCAGTGATTTCTTTGTGGTCACCCAATCAGCCCAAAGAGCGAATTTGAGCTTTGAGTCCCAGGCCCTTTTATTGTCCTCTAGTAGCTTCTTGATAATCTTGATTAGGATTTTATTGGAGGACTCTGCCAGTCCGTTCCCTTGAGGATAATAGGGAGTAGAATGAATCAATGAAATCTCAAACTGATCACAGAACTTGACCAGAGGCTCAGATCGAAAGGGAGAGGCATTATCAGTAACAATTCTACTGGGGCAACCAAATTTGGATATAATATCTTCCAGGAAGCTGATAATTACTTTGTGAGAAGTGCTTCTCGTAGGGAAAGCTTCTATCCATTTGGTGAAGTAGTCGGTTGCAGTCAGAATCCACCGGTGTTGGCCACTTGAGGGAGGATGAATTTCCCCGATGAAGTCCAATCCCCACTACTGAAAGGGTGCTGAGACTACCACAGGCTTTAATGGCAGGGATTTGAGCTGCTACTTTCCTGAGAATTTCTGGCATTTAATGCAAGCTCTGATTTCTCTGCAGACATCAGGAAATAAGGTAGGCCAGTAGTACCCAGCTCGGAGGCTCTTGTGAGCTGTGGTCTTCTAAAAATGATGGCCTCCACATAGACCGCTATGGAAATCGATCATAACCTTCTGTGCCTGCTGCGGGTCCAGGCACCTTAGTAATACCCCCAGAGGGTCTTTCCAATATATGGTTTGGCCAATGAGGCAATACCTGATAGCTTTGAGCTTTAAAGCTCTTGCCTTGCTTTTTTCCATTCCACCAGGAGGCCTCAATTCTTGCAAAAAGTACAAGATATCTTTGTACCAGGCGCACGTTGCTAGTGGCAAAGCTCTTTGGGAACTCCTGTCAGATGACTCATCTTGCTCGTTGATGAAATTGATTCCCAAGGCTCTGCAATTGGATTTAGCCAACATCTTGGCTAAACCCTGCCCCTTTATCAGCTTGGTGGGCTTAATCTCCAAATCAAACTCTAGGATCTTGGAAATCCATTTACCTCTCCTCCCGTTTATGTCAGGCTGTATAAGAATGTCCTTCACAGAAGTTGAAGGGACATATGCAATGATCTTTGAATGCAATACATAGACTCTGAAAGCTTTGAGAGCTTTCACCAAGGCATAAGCCTGCTTCTCCATGATCTCATATCAGAGCTCTGCATCTCTCAGTGCCTTGCTAAAGAAGGCAATAGGATGATATTGTCCTTGGTCATTTTTCTGCAGCAAGACTGCTGCTACTGTATCAAAAGAAGCAAAAGAAAATATCATAAAATCTTTGGAATAATCGAGACTGATTAGCACAGGTGCCTCAGTCAACGCCTTCTTTATTCGGGAAAAAGATTCTCTGGGTTCGGAGGTCCATTTCACTTCATTCCCCTTCTTGAGCATGGCTGTGATGTGTTTCACCAACTCAACAAAATTTGAAACAAATCTCCTCAGAAAATTAATCCTTCCCAGAAATGCTTGGACCTCTTTCTTAGATCTGGGAAGTGGCAAGGCCAGAAGTGCTTCTACCTTGTCAGGGTCAATCCTCACCCCCTCTATTGACACTATGTGGCCTAATAGCTTCCCTTCTTGCATAGAAAATAATGATTTCTTGGGATTTAGGGAAAGGCCAAACCTCCGACACTTTTGGAAAAAATTCTTCAAATGGTGGCGGTGCTCTTGATCAGTCTTGGAAAAAACTGTTATGTCATCTAAGTAAATCACCATGAACTTATATTTTTCTTCGATGAAGGCTATATCCATGGCCTGCTGAAATGTTTGTCCTGCATTCATCAGTCCAAATGGAATCTTGGCATACATGAATGTGCCCCATGGAGTGGTGAAGGCTGTCTTTTCTTTGTCTTCAGGCATGACCGATATCTGATTGTAACCTGAGAACCCATCGATCATGGATATCCTGGATGCACCGGTGACCTTCTGCAATATATGTTCCATGCTGGGCAGGGGATAATTGTCCTTCCTTGAACTTCTGTTCAGGTTCCTGAAATCGACACAGAGTCTGATTTCTCCATTTTTCTTCCTCACTGGGACCAAATTGGCTACCCAATCAGAGTATCTCAAGGGGACAATGATTTGGGCATCCAACAGCTTCTTCACCTCTCTCTCCATGACAGGCAGCAGCATGGGATTTATTTGTCTCAACTTGTTCTTGAATGGCTTAGCCTCTTCCTTCAGTGGGATCTTGTGTTCAATGACTAATGTGTCATAGGTCTTGAGGTCTTCGTAGGTCCATGCAAACACATCAGCAAACTCCCTCAACAACTTAGTATATTCGGCCTTCTGCTCCTCAGTCAAACTCTTTGACAACTTGACAAACTTGGGCTCCTCTAGTGTGCCTATGTTGCACTTAGTTGTGTCAGCGTCTTCACCTGAAATTATACCCTTTACTGCCACATCATTCCCATCAAACAACCTTTCTAATGGGATAAGTCCTCTCGGAATGTGATTGCTCGGCAGTTGTATAATCTGGTGGTCAACAATTTTATTCAAAAACTCCCCAGGGTGATGGTCAGGTTCCTCCTCAATGTCAGGATCCTCATCTATGTGTAATGCGGAAAAGTCATCCACAGATTGGAGAAACTTTTCAATTTCCTGATCATCCTCAAATACCTTCCAATGCTTGACATTGTCTGGTACAGAGGGTCTGTATTTTATTTCAACATCGGACCTGATAGTGGGCATCTCAGGAACTTTGAGCAGACTAGCTGTGAAAGCTAAACAGTCGGCTGGGGCATTTTCTTCCCCTGGAATGAAAGAGATGTTAAAAGACAGGAAGAAATTATTCACAAGGTCCCATACCTCGTTCCTGTAATTCCAGAGTCAAGGATGCTTGGCCTAATAAACATTTTTGACCTGCTGGACAATCAACTCTGTATCCCCAAACACAGCCATTTCCTTGATTCTCATCTCCTTTGCAGCTCTCAATCCCAGAACCAGAGCTTCATACTCCGCCACGTTGTTGGTGACTTCAAATTCTAGCTTGTATGACAGAGATATGGTCTCTTGAGAAGGGGATATGAATACTACCCCGACACCTGCACCTATACTGGAAGAAGCTCCATCAAAGAACATCTTCCAAACAGAGGTGGTTGGAGGGGGCATCTCTGGATTAAGAATGGGCTGCTTTCTGACTTGCAAAGGGGCCTCAAGAGTCTCAGTGACCTGTAACAAGCTAGACCCTAAGTCAGTGTCAAGTGCAAAGATGGGGTGATTAATGGGGTTTGCTTCATCACTGACAATATAGGCTAGCTGGGCTTCTCTGTACATTCTCCTATGTTCCCCTCCAAAGAATGGAATGGTGGCATATGTAAGGTCCATTTGTAACGTCCCTCCAAGTCTCTTAATCCAAGATCTTGATAACAGCATGCCAAACTTGGGGGGAACATCAGCTACCACAATATCCATGACCATACTCTTCATGGGTAGCTGAAACAAAGAGACCACCAGGTCCTTGATGATTCCCAAACATTACACTCTCCTAGAGTCGAAAGAATAGAGGTCATGATAGACTCAGGTGACCTCCAGTCCTAACTCTTCCATGATGGCCTTGGGCATGAGGTTATGAGAGGCCCCTGAATCCATCAAGCAGTTGTGCAGCACCTTGTCATGTATGTTCAGGGAGGTGTAGAAGGGAGGGGATGAGTCATCTCTATCTTCTACCATGGGGCCTAGGACAATTGTTGGCTTTCAATCTTGGAGGTTTATGAAGTCTATGGAAGGGAATGAGGCTTCAGATTTCAAAAGGTCAGAGAAAATCTTTTTTAATTCATCACATTTGATAAGCTCAATGAGGGGCACAGGGATCCTGATCTTTTGAATTTCATGTTCGAAATTAAAAGAGGATGTAAACTTTGGAATTTCTCTAATTTCAGGAACATGATTTTGGACAATGGGAGAGAGGGGTTGGGCCCTCTTACCTCTGTGGTTGTCTACTATCTCATTAGCAGGCCTCCTTGCTCTAGTGGATGGTTTTGGGTCATCAGGTGTTGCTGCCTTTTTGTCTGATCTCAGGTTATACCTGCCCCGGCCTCCACTAGCTTTGTCTCCCTTGCTCAATTCATTTAGCTGACTGTTCATGAGAGACTCTTCGTATGATGACTGAGTCAGATGAGAGAAAGGAGGAGTGACTTCTACAGAGTGGATTTTAGGCTCAGGCTCGTCTGTTTCCTCTTCCTGTTCATCGTCGGCCACAAAATTGTTTTGAAAAGGGGCTTGAATTTTCTGGTCTTCACTATCTCTTCCCTTCTCTCTATGTATAGTTGGAGGGGCGAAATTATTTGGCCTTCTGAAACCTCCCCTGTTCTCAGTGCCCTGAGGGCCCTTATATGCTTGCCTCCTTTCCACCTTCAGTCTCTCCACCTCTTCTTTCAGAAAGTTCATCACTTGGGTCAGTTCACTTACTTGAGGGTTGGGCAGTGATGGGCCGAAAGTTGAGGCTTCTGATTTTCCCTTTCTTCTATCTGCGTCAGCCTTGTTCCTCAGTCTGTCAGCTGCTAATATGTTGGATTCTACCTCTATAGCTGCATCTTGCATCTGAGATAAGGAGGTGGATCTTCCCTCTCTTAATACAAGACATAAATCAGGGTCAAATGCGCCAGCATAGGAAATCTGAGCAGAGACTTCAGAGGGTTTTACCTCTGCAGGAATCTTGTTATACATCTTATTGAACATTTTGGAGAAGTCAGAGACAGACTCTCCTTCCATCTTCTTCAGGGACCCAAACTCTATCATGTAATATATGCAATCTTTCCTATCCCCCCACTGCTTCAGGAAAACATTATCGAGGGCTTCAATTCCAGCAATAGACCCAGGGGCCAGTCCCCTGAACCATTTTCTAACCTCACCATCCAAGATCTGGATAAAGAATCTCATCCAGACATCTTCATTCTCAATATTGAGGTTGTCTGCATAACTGTAAAAAGCATCCAAGTGGTCTTCTGCAGTTATGTCCCCTTCCCCAGCAAACTTGGGCATATATTTCAAATAGTCTCCAGCAGGGAGAGGGTTCATGGGATGGGGTAGGATTAAAGGAGCATATCTAGTAGCAACTATTGCATCCATTCTATTCGGAGGGGGATTAGCACCAGTCATAGGGATATTAGGTGGCGGAGAACTTGGAGAAGAAGGAGTGCGAACGGGATATGTCGGAAAAGAGGCTCTCAAAGGAGACGATGGGGAAAACAGAGAGAGGTCTAAGGGACCTGAATGTGCAGATGCTTCTCTCTGTGCAACAATAGTTATGAAAGGAGGGGTGGTGAAACCTTCTGAGGCCTGAGGTCTGTATTGAGGCACAACTTCCAGGGAGAGGGGAGTGACAAGGCTCTCTCCCTCTGATACTAGACCAGGAGGAGAAAACTTAGTAGGAACACTCTCGAAATTCAGAAAACAGGAAACCTCAGAGGAAGGACGATTAGGAAGCTGAGAATGAGAAAATGGAGTTTTTATGGAAGGAGGTGGGGAAATACCTGGTTCAGAAGCGAAGCTTTCTCCTTGAGGGGCATTTCCTTTTCTGAGAATCACCTCCATATTTTCTTCAGCTGTATCAAGAGGCAGTTGTGGATGAGACCGCGTGTGTCTGCCGTCGGAAGCCACAACTAATACAACGGTTTCACCGTAGTGGAGTCGTCACAATGGAGTCACCAGGTGCACAGTAGCAATCTTCAAGTTCTGATATCTGATGCACCTTCAGAATTAGCTTAATATTTGTCGTTCAATCCCGGGGAAAATGTTCAACTTCATCCCCAGCAGCGGCGCCAGAAATGTTTGCTATCGGAAGTCACTCCTGGATTGCTTGCAGGAGCAGAACCCGACGCCCATCAGTTTAATGTCACGGTTTGTTAAAAGGGGTGATCAAATGGAGGAAAACTCAGAACAATATCGTCTCAACTCAAAAACTAATCCAGGCATGCATGAACGAGTGAGGTCTTGATAAAATTCAAATAGTGAGTCGTAGTAAAGGGTGGGTAGGGGAAAGACTTGCATGAGAAGAGTGCGAAGGTCTATCATAAACATCCAGTTTGTAACAGACTGGAGAGGAAAGCATCCAAACGCAAAATCCTTTTACGTTCAAACACAGAAGACCATAGAACACAACAATGTCACAACAAATCCTTTATCATAACAAGATTGCAATAATCCACGCGAATCCGTCGACTGTGAACTCTCTAGCATAAGATGAAACAAAGATGGAAAAAGGAGAACTGTTTGTTATAAACTAAGAAATCTCAAACACAGAGGCATAACCAGGAAACCAGAATGTTAGCTGAAACTTTACAGTCGGGAGCTTAGCTCTACCATCGACCGATACAAAAATGGCAAAAATGCCTTCATATACTCAAACTAACAACAAAAACAAAATCAAGACGTAGCATTGAAAGGTTTGCATCTGCATGGCTTCTGACAATACGGGGCTGCAATATTTGAATGGTCGTGCAACTTATGGCAGATGCGATAGATCTTCTGACAGTTCCTTTGGTGACTCGACGTGCTTTTAATTCATTGCAGGACTTTCCCATTATGGCGGAGACGTTTTCTAACCACCACCAGCCACTTCAATAACTGCTTCTTGGGATTGAGAATGATCTGGCCAACTCAGCACTTCGGGATGTGGAAGACTCCTTGCACTGCCACCTGGAATAACTGAATGGCTTGAGAGATAGGCATAGTGGCTAGCATGGAGAATGGGGTGCAGGATAGGAGTGATGGCATCGGATAATGAGGGCGTGGAAGAAGTGGAGAGGTGTGAGAAGGGTGACAGAGGATGATTCATGGAGGAAGACATCAGGTGGAAGGGAGGAAGACGATAGATAATGAGCTCACCTTTTGGTGAGAGGCTGACGTGGAAAGGAGTGGGACATGTGGCAAATGACAAGTGGGTGATGAGAAGAGGGGTGGACCACGCGGACCAAGGAGCGGAGGCGGATGGGTGACACACGACAGTAGGAGAAAGGTGATTATGGAGGATGATATGACAGGAGAAGGGCCCACGTTGGCTAAACACAGGACAGTTAAGAAGGACGGGGCCACGTGAGCACCGTTGATCCGGGCGCTATGATCTCGGCCGTCGGAAAGCTGCATCCACGATTCCGAACCCCCGCCCCCTCCGCTTAAAGGTAGAAAGGTAGGGGGGTCTGGAATTGTCTTTATCACCGTTGATCCGGGTGCACTGATCTGGGCCGTTGGAGAGGTGCTCCCCCGATTCCGGACGCCCCCCCCCCTCCGCTTAAAAGTAGAAAGGCAAGGGGGGTCCGGAATTCAATATGCGCCGTTGATCCGGGCGCATGAATCGTTGCCACTCGAACTTGCTCATGACTTACCTTGGGCGCATTATCATCCGAAACTTTGGACAAGTGGGTTCTTCACCCATTCTTTTGTGTTCTAGCCCCCTTTACAATAAATATCGCTAACACAATGCAAAGACAGATTGAAATGGTAGGCATGAGCGTTAATTACCATGTGTGTGAGAGAGGTCATGTAGATCGAGGCCATGAAAAGCTATAATACCACGTTGTACTTGGAATGCCACCTTGGCATAATGGTACGCACAATGATCAGAGCAGTTGAAAACAATAGTATGCATATCCAGGACTTGACCACTAGGATTAATGTATCAAATAAACAATTGAACCATTAAAATTTTTATAAATCAAAACCCCATTGACATTAGTCGAATGCTAAATGAGTGGAGGTTTTATACTCATATAACCAAGGCATGTTTAAGACCAAGGGATTATAACTAGGAAAACAACCATGTTCATGGCGAAATACGACAATTCGACAATAGACCATATGAAGATTAACCCTTTAATCAAAAAGAATGAGATCAAGTATGAATTCCAGCTGTGAGTTTTCATGCTTACAGTCCTGAAAACAAAAATCGAAAAGAAGGTATGTAAAAAGAGACAAGTGATAAGTGTCGTTGCTCATGATGAGTAATGCAAATTTAGAAATCCTGTGTAGGTAGCTTACAAACAAATAGAAATTACATTATTGCTGCCAACACGAACTAGACAGAATGCTGGAAGCAGGGATCATAGAACATGTCAAAGAGTCAGAATGGATCATCCCTATGGTGGTTCAGGATAAGAAGACCAGAGAGATCAGGATCTGTGTAGATATTAGGAAGTTGAATGATGCATGTTTACATGACCCATTCCCTACACCATTTACTGACGAAGTGTTAGATAACGTAGGAGGCTAGGATGTCTACTCCTTCACCTATGGATTCTCAGGATATCATCAGATGAGGATTGCCAAGGAAGATCCCCATAAGACGACATTTGCAACAATGTGGGGATCCTACCAATACACAGTGATGCCTTTTGGATTGAAGAATTCTCCAGCCATATTTTATAGGGTGGTGGTTGAAGCATTCAAGGAATTTTTACATAAATTTCAGGAATCATATTTTGATGATTGGACTGTCTTTAGCCTATTGCAAAATCATATTGAATGTTTAAGACTAATGTTGGATAATTGCAGGCAATGTCAAATTTCCCTAAACCTTAAGAAGTGCATCTTGTTTTCACCCTTTGGAGTGTTTCTAGGCCATATTGTGTGTAAATAGAGATTGTTGGTAGATCCATCTAAGATTGCCATTATAGGTTATTTTCCCCCTCCTACTTCACACAAACAGCTATGCACTATGCTGGGACATACTGGATACTACAAGAAGTTCATTAAGGGCTATTCACAGATTACAACACCCATGGAGAAGATTTTGAAGAAAGACTGTCAGTATCAATGGATGGAAGAATTCCAACAAAGCTTCGACACACTGAAATAGAAAATGGTTACTGTGCCTATTCTGGTTTTCCTAGATTGGAGCAAGGAATTTCATGTGCATGTTGATGCATCTTCTATTGCATTAGGAGAAGTTTTATCACAACCAGGAGCAGGAGACATTGAGAACTTGTTATCCTTTGCTAGCAGGAAGCTATGAACAACTGAGATAAATTACACCAGCACTGAGAGAGAAGGCTTAGCCATGGTGTATGTGCTGCATAATTTTCCTCACTACTGTTAGGAGGACACTTTAAAATTTTCATTGATCACTCCACACTGAAATACCTAGTCAACAAGCCAGTATTGGGGGGAAGAATATGCAGATGGCTTCTCCTATTTCATGAATATGATTTTGAGATCATGGTTAAGACAGGGAGAATGAACAAAGGACCTGACCACTTGTTGAGGTTGGAACATGGAGAGGAACCTACTAGTTTGGAGGATACATTGTTGGATGCACAGTTGCTAGCCACTAGAAAGGTTGATTATCACTTCACCGATATAGTCCAGTTCCTATCAACATGAATAGAACCTAGTGAATACACAATCACTCAGAAGAAACAAATGGTAGTGTGCACTACAGATTTTTCACTTATAGATGGACAACTATACAAGATGGGACCTAATGAGATCCTGAGGAGATGTTTCATGGAAGTAGAAAGACCATTGATTTAGCATAAGCTCATGATGGCATCGAAGGAGGACACTACGCAGGAAAAGAAACATAGTAGAAGGTTCTTAGAGTTGGCCTCTGGTGGCCTACTTTAAACAAAGATGCTAAAGACTACTACAGAGCCTGCGATGTATGCCAAAGAGTTGGGAAACTGTCCAGAAGAGATGACATGTCATTAACACCCCAGCTAACCTTACAAGCATTTGATAAATGGGTCGTTGACTTCGTGGGACCTATAAACCCACCAGGGAAGCACACAAGATCCAGATACATCATCACTGTGACAAAGTATTTGACCAGATGGG
>JASDQU010371665.1:80802-91998 GCA_032191745.1 Picea mariana
ATCAGCTACCACAATATCCATGACCATACTCTTCATGGGTAGCTGAAACAAAGAGACCACCAGGTCCTTGATGACTCCCAAACACTGCACTCTCCTGGAGTCGAAAGAATAGAGGTCATGATAGGCTCGGGTGACCTCCAGTCCTAACTCTTCCATGATGGCCTTGGGCATGAGGTTATGAGAGGCCCCTGAATCCATCAAACAATTGTGCAGTACCTTATCATGTATATTCAGGGAGGTGTAGAAGGGAGGGGATGAGTCATCTCTGTCTTCCACCATGGGACCTAGGACAACTGCTGGCTTTTCATCTTGGAGGTTTATGAAGTCTGTGGAAGAGCATGACGCTTCAGATTTCAAAATGTCAGAGAAGCTCTTTTTGAATTCATCATGTTTGATTAGCTCAGTGAGGGGCACAGGGATTCTGATCTTTTGAATCTCATGTTCGAAACTAAAAGAGGATGCAAGCTTTGGAAATTCTCTGATCTCAGGAACATGAGTTTGGACACTGGGAGAGAGGGGTTGGGCCTTCTTACCTCTGTGACTATCATCTGCCTCATTAGCAGACTTCTCTGCTCTAGTGGACGGTTCCGGGACATCAGGTGTTGCTGCCCTTTTTTCTGATCTCAGGTTATACCTGCCTCGGCCTCCACTAGCTTTGTCTCCCTTGCTCAATTCGTTTAGCTGACTGTTCATGAGAGACTCCTCGTATGCTGACTGAGTCAGATGAGGGAAAGGAGGAGTGACTTCTACAGAGTGGATTTTAGGCTCAGGCTCGTCTGTTTCCCCTTCCTATTCATTGTCGGCCACAAAATTGTTCTGAAAAGGGGCTTGAATTTTTTGGTCTTCACTGTCTCTTCCCTTCTCTCTATGTATAGTTGGAGGGGCAAAATTATTTGGCCTTCTGAAACCTCCCCTGTTCTCAGTGCCCTGAGGGCCCTTATATGCTTGCCTCCTCTCCACCTTCAGTCTCTCCACCTCTTCTTTCAGAAAGTTCATCACTTGGGTCAGCTCACTTACTTGAGGGTTGGGCAGTGATGGGCCGGAAGTTGAGGCTTATGATTTTCCCTTTCTTCTGTCTGCATCGGCCTTGTTCCTCAGTCTGTCGGCTGCTAATATGTTGGACTCTACCTCTATAGCTGCATCTTGCATCTGAGCTAAGGAGGTGGCTCTTCTTTCTCTTAATACAAGACAAAAATCAGGGTCAAATGTGCCAGCATAGGAAATCTAAGCAGAGACTTCAGAGGGTTTTACCTCTGCAGGAATCTTGTTATACATCTTATTGAACCTTTTGGAGAAGTCAGAGACAGACTCTCCTTCCATCTTCTTCAGGGACCCAAACTCTATCATGTAATATATGTAATCTTTCCTATCCCCCCACTGCCTCGGGAAAACATTATCCAGGGCTTCAATTCCAGCAATAGACCCAGGGGCCAGTCCCCTGAACCATTTTCTGACCTCACCATCCAAGCTCTGGACAAAGACTCTCATCCAGACATCTTCATTCTCAATATTGAGGTTGTCTGCATAACTGTAAAAAGCAGCCAAGTGCTCTTCTGCAGTTATTTCCCCTTCCCCAGCAAACTTGGGCATATATTTCAAATAGTCTCCAGCAGGGAGAGGGTTCATGGGATGGGGTAGGATTAAAGGAGCATATCTAGCAGCAACTATTGCATCCATTCTATTCGGAGGGGGATTAGCACCAGCCATAGGGATATTAGGTGGCGGAGAACTTGGAGGAGAAGGAGTGTGAACGGGAGATGTCGGAAAAGAGGTTCTCAAAGGAGACGACGGGGAAAACAGGGAGAGGTCTAAGGGACCTGAATGTGTAGATGCTTCTCTCTGTGCAACAGTAGTTATGAAAGGAGGGGTGGTGAAACCTTCTGAGGCCTGAGGTCTGTATTGAGGCATGAATTCCAGGGAGAGGGGAGTGACAAGGCTCTCTCCCTCTGATACTAGACCAGGAGGAGAAAACTCAGCAGGAACACTCCCGAAATTCAGAAAATGGGAAACCTCAGAGGAAGGACGACTAGGAAGCTAAGAATGAGAAAATGGATTTTTTACGGAAGGAGGTGGGGAAATACCTGGTTCGGAAGCGAAGATTTCTCCTTGAGGGGCCTTTCCTTTTCTGAGAGTCACCTTCGGATTTTCTTCAGCTGTAGCAAGAGGCAGTTGTGGATGGGACCGTGTGTGTCTGCCACCGGAAGCCACAACTAATACAACGGGTTCGCCGCAGCGGAGTTGTCACAATGGAGTCGCCAAGTGCACAGTATCAATCTTCAAGTTCTGATATCTGATGCACCTTCAGAATCAGCTTAATCTTTGTCGTTCAATCCCGAGGAAAATGTTCAACTTCTTCCCCGGCAACGGCACCAGAAATGTTGGCTATCGGAGGTCACTCCTGGATTGCTTGCAGGAGCAGAGCCCGACGCCCATCAGTTTAATGTCACGATTTGTTAAAAGGGGTGATCAAATGGAGGAAAACTCAGAACAATATCGTCTCAACTCAAAAACTAGGCCAGGCATGCATGAACGAGTGAGGTCTTGATAAACTTCCAACAGTGAGTCGCAGTAACAGGTGAGTAGGGGGAAGACTTGCATGAGAAGAGTGCGAAGGTCTATCATAAACATCCGGTTTGTAACAGACTGGAGAAGAAAGCATTCGAACGCAAGATCCTTTCACATTCAAACATAGAAGACTAGAGAACACAACAATGTCACAACAAATCCTTTATCATAACAAGATTGCAATAATCCACATGAATCCTTTGACTATGGACTCCCTGGCATAAGATGAAACACAGATGGAAAAAGGAAACTGTTTGTTGTAAACCAAGAAATCTCAAACACAGAGGCATAACCAGGAAACCATAATGTTTGTTGAAACTTTACAGTCGGGAGCTTAGCTCTATCATCGATAGATACAAAAATGGCGAAAATGCCTTCATATACTCAAACTAACAACAACAAAAAAATCGAGACGTAGCATTGAAAGCTTTGCGTCTGCATGGCTTCTGACGATACGGAGCTGCAATCTTTGAATGGTCGTGCAACTTATGGCAGACACGATCGATCTTCTAACAGTTTCTTCGGCGACTCGACGTGCCTTTAATTCATTGCAGAACTTTCCCATTATGGCGGAGACGATGTCTAACCACCACCAACTACTTCAATAACTGCTTCTTGGGATTGAGAATGATTTGGCCAACTCAGCACTTCGGGACATGGGAGACTCCTTGCGCTACCACCTGGAATAACTGAACGGCTTGACAGACGGGTATGGAGGCCAACACGGAAAGGAGGGTTCGGCGGCGGAGTGATGGGGCCACAACCGCAGGGGCGAAGTAAGAATGATGAGAAGTGAGAGAGGCGGCAGGGGATGACATAAGGCAAAAGGGATATGAGCGGAGAAGGTGGGAGAATAGACATGGCAGGTGTGATGGACACATTTAGTGGGAGGCTGACGCGGAGGAGATGGGACACGTGGCAGGCAACGAGTGGATGATGAGAAGGAGGGAGGACCACACGGACCAACGAGGGGAGGCGGATGGATGACACACGGCAGCAGGGGAAAGGTGGAAAGGAAGATGACATGACGGGAGGAGGGCCCACGCTGGCTAAACACAAAGCGACTGGGAAGGACGGGGTTGTCCAAGCGCCATTGATCCGGGCGCTGTAATCTCATTCGTCGGAAGCTTCTTGCTCGATTCCGGACCCCCCCTCCTCCGCTTAAAGGTAGAAAGGCAAGGGGGGTCCAAAATGATCTTTATCGCCGTTGATCCGGGCGCACTGATCTGGACCGTCGGAGAGGTGTGCCCGCAATTCCGGGCCCCCCCCCTCCGCTTAAATGTAGAAAGGCGGGGGGGGTCTGGAATTGCCTTTATCGCCGTTGATCTGGGCGCGCAAATCCCAGCCGTCCAAAGTTGATTCTTGTTTAACACAGACGCATTCGCGCCCAAAACTTAGGAAAAGTGGGTTTTTGACCCATTCTTTTACATTCTAACCCCCCCTACAAGAAATATTGCTAACACCACCACAAAAATGCAGTCCTTCCCTTGTGTTCTTGGCAACCCGGTTATAAAATCCATGGATATGCTTTCCAACTTGTGTTCCAGAATGGGTAAGGGTTGCAGCAATCCTGTCGGGTGTGTATGCTCATCTTTGTTCATCTAGCATGTAGTACACTCCTTAACATTCTTTATTACATCCTCCTTGAGGCCCCTCCATGAGAAACTCTCTCTTACCTGCATGTACGTCTTACTGATCCCCTGGTGTCCTGTCATCGGTGAGTCATGACACGCCTGCAATACCTTGGCCTTGAAAGTCGATCCAGGAACTAAAAAGATTCGACCCTTGTAGTAGATGAGGTCATTTATAATCCTAAAATTATCATCTTGTACCTGACCATCCAATAGCTAACCAGCGAACTAATCCTTCGCATACTCCATCACCAAATGGTCTTTCCAGTCAACCGATACACCTGTCATGGAAAAGATGGATGGCCTCCTAGACAATGCATCAGCCACCACGTTGTTCTTCCCTTTGAAAAATTCAATGTCAAAGTCGTAGGCCTGTATTCTGCTTACCCGTTTTTGTTGTCTCTCATTTAAGTCCTTCTGCTCCAACAAGTATTTGAGATTGTTATGATTTGATTTGACCACAAACCATGCACCGACCAGATATTGTCGGAATTTGGCTAGTGCATGCATGATAGCCAGCATTTCTTTGTCATAAATGTTGTACAATAGCTCGAGACCCCTGAGTTTTCGGCTCTCATAGGCAAGAGGGTGCCTATTCTACATCAGTACGACCCCTATCCCTTCTCCTGAGGCATCACACTCCAAGGTGAAAGGTAGGTTGAAATCTGGAAGAGCTAGGACTGGGCACATAGTCATCACTTTCTTCATCTTGTCCATCATCATTTGAGCTTCCTCATTCCATTTGAAGGCTCCTTTCTTGGTCAAATATGTCAAGGGTGCACACAACTGAGAAAACCCCTTGACAAATTTCTTGTAGTACGTGCATATGCCCAGAAATCCTCTTAATTCTATGAGGGTCTTAGGAGTAGGCCACTCCCTAATGGATTTTATTTTTCCTTATGTACCTGCACCCCTTCTTCTCCAATGATGTGCCCCAAGTAAAGCACCTCTGTCATTCCAAACTCACATTTGGACTCCTTAGCATATAGTGACTGTTCCTCCATGATTGACAAAATCTAATCCACATGCTGGAGGTGTTCCTCCTACGTCTTGTTGTATATGAGCAAGTCATCAAAAAATACCAATAGGTGCTTCCTCAGTTGCTTGTTGAACACGTGGTTCATACAAGATTGGAACATGGCTGGGGCATTGGTTAACCCGAAGGGCATCACTAAGAACTCAGAATGGCCGTAATGACATCTGAAGGTTGTTTTTGAGATGTCCTCCTCCCTCATCTTGATTTGATGATAGCTAGAACGAAGGTCAATCTTTGTGAAGTAGACAACTCCATGCAATTGGTCTAGCAAATCATCAATCCTTGGTATCGGGTACCTGTTTTTGATTGTCTTTTTATTCAAGGCCCTGAAGTCAATGCACATCCTCATAGTGCCATCTTTCTTCTTAACTAGCACTACTGAAGAAGCAAAAGGGCTAGTGCTCGGCCTGATGTGCCCCATGTCCAAAAGTTCCTTGATGGCCTTCTCTATCTCGTCCTTGTACTTCTTCGGATGCCTGTATGGTGTGGTGATGACTGGTTTAGCTCCTCCCTCTAGCTCAATGATATGCTGAAACCCCCTATCTGGTGGCATCCTTGGAGGAATCGGCCCAAACACTTTGTCATGTTTGTCAAGGATTTCTTGGATCTTTGGGGTGTAGTGAATCTTACCTTGCTCATCCACACGTGCTGAAATACTGCATTCTACTGCATATACTATCTCATCTCTTCGGAATATGGCCTCCATCCTCTTGGCCGTGATCACCTTTGCAGCATTCCCTGTCATGACTCGGAGCACTACCTTTCGCCCACCCTCCTCTGTAAATGACATCTCCATAGTTTTGTAGTTGGTGGTGATAGACCCCAACATACTGAGCCACTGAACTCCAAGGATAATGTTTGTATCTGGAAGATCCATGACATAGACGTCCTGTACCAGCTCATGCCTACCCAATGTAAGCTTCATACCAGGAATGTACCTGTCACAAGGCATAGTGCTTCCACCTGCTACCTCCACCTTGAACCCTTCAAACTCTACTGTGGGTATATGCCTCCTTTTCAACAATGCTGAATCAAGGAAGTTATGAGAAGCTCCCCCATCAATCAGGACCGATACCTTCTATCCCTGCAAGACTCCCCTCAACCTTCTGTCCCTACAAGACTCCCCTCATCCGGAAGGTGTTGTATTTAGGCACTCCACTGATAGATGCTAAGGTGGCTTTCTCCTCAGCCATATGGTCCTGTCCTGGAATCTCCTCCTCTACTATCTCAAGGGTTTCAGCCTTAATGTTCTGTATTTGGCCGATCTCCTCCTCTTCCTCGTTGTCTGAAGTGACTTCTATGTAATGCACTTGACCACGGCCCATGCACTTGTGTGCCGAGTTCCACGATTCTTTGCAAGTGAAGCAAAGTTGCTTCCTCCTTAGCTCTCTCCTGGTGTTCTCATCCACTCTGCCACGACCCCTATCAAAACCCCTTAGGTCACGTCCCCCTTGATTCATTGGAGGCCTTTGGTCTCTTTCCCCAGTGTTAAGAGGTGGTATGGGTATAAATTTCGGCCTAGCAGCTGGTCCTAGGTCCCTCGTCCTCCAGATAGCATGCTGTAGGTTGGTAGGCTTAAAAGCCTTTACCCAACCCTTCAAGGGCTCCATCAGCCCTTCAGTGAAGAGCATCATGAGTCTGGTTGGTGATATATCTTGTACCATCAACCAACCTCTGAAATTCTTCAATGAATGCCTCAGCCGTACCTATTTGTTTAAGCTGTGTGAGCTCCCTGAAGTGTAGCTCCGGATCTCCCTGATCAAATCTATCAATGAGCCTTTGAGTGAACTCTGTGTATGACACTATCTGACTGTGTCCTAGTGTGGTGAGTCCATGGTACCACCAATCATGAGCCTTGCCATCCAAGTACATGGTGGCAAATTTGATGGCTTCCATCTCCCTCATGGGATTAAGCTGTAGATAAGTATCCAGCTTTTGTACCCATGCCTGTGCTGTCATCTTGGTCGTACCATCAAAGTATGGGATCTCTATCTTCCCTGATCTTTGTTCAAACTCAAAACTGCTCCTGTGGTTCGTCCTGGGCTTATTTCTGAACTTGAGTTGGCAATATTGATCCAAGGACATCTGCCTTTGAATGATCATGTCCAGGCCGTAGTACTCCTTCGTACACTATGCCATATGCTCCACAAAGTCGTCTACCTATTCCTGTTGCACCTGTCCATCTGTGAACGTGGGCAAGTATGGCCTAGGGTTAGCCCTGCTACCCATTTGTCCATATGACATGCCCCCTCCATGGCTTCCCTCGAAACTCGGGGCTTTCTCCAGATTGTATCTAGTTTCACCATGGGATCCACCAGATACCCCATATCCCCCAGATTCACTAGATCCACCAGCTTCTTTGCTTCCATACGTCTCACGGTCTTTCCCCTTGTGATTCATCTGCATCAATAGTTTGGTTATCATTGTCTGGTTCTCATCAATTTTTTTCAAATTTCCATCTACCTTCTTTAAGGTCTTCGTGATCTTGGCCTGTTCCCTTCGGCTTGTCTCCTGGCTCTCTTGCAAATGATGGACTAAGTTGCTTTCTGTGAGATTTAGGGTCTTATGGAATTCAGCTGCCAAGTAGGCCAAGCCTTGTGGCTCACGTTCATCTCCTAAACCCTCCATTTTGACTTCTATTTCACTGGTTTGTTTCTTCCTTCTGCCCATACAAATCCCACTATACCTCTGCATGTGCTAATCCCTCCACAGGTTTGGAGGATCAAAGCTCTGATACCACTGTAATGATCCCAAGACAATTTGTTTTGCTTGGAATCACTAACTAACCACTGATTTGATTCTTATTGGTTGTGTATGCAGGTTGACATGAATATTTCGGCCTTAGGGTTTATTCAGTTATTTAATCATGGATTCACGTAAACATCATTGCCATCATATAAGGATCATCAACAATACACAAGATAGGAACTACAAGCAAATAGTTGAACATTATTATAAGAAAGCAAGCACCTGATACAATAGTGAAGCAGATTTGAATAGACGGCTTCAAGATAATACTAGAGTTGTATACAAAATGCTCCTGGAGATACAAATCAAGCCTCCCAAAGGCTGCCAATAGAAGGTGAACACTCAACTGCTAGATCTAGTTTTCGGCCTCTCTTCAAGTCACTAGTATGGCCTTGATGATTGCTGGTACGACCTGCTGAAGACAAGGACAACAAGGGTTCAGCCCTCCTGAAGATATAGACCTCCTAATGCTGCCAAATCTTCCCCAATGATAGATCAAGGCAAGAGAAGCCTCCTCCTGAAGTGTGAAGCTCAAACAATGAAGCTTCCTCCTCAAACTACAGAAACCCTGAGATGGTACGGCCCTCCTGAAACCCTGAATATAGCCAATAGTACAGCCTAGCTGAATGGGCCCTCTGAATCGTCTGAAACTCTCATGATAGATCGGGCATCCACAAGCACTTGAGAGAAATTTCAAGCTTGGATCTAGCCTATAGCCTTCTAGATCTGAGAATTACTAAATCTCCCAATCGTACCCTTCCTCGTGAAATTGTCCCAACCTGCAGTAAATGATAGGGATGTGATAACTCCTCCAAGAAGCCCTCAAATTGATGAGTAAGGGCTTGCAAGCAAAACCCTAATGCTGGAAAACTCCCAAGCTTCTTCCTTTGGCTGGATCGAACTCTTCTTCAACAACTGGTGCGCCCCTGCAGAAAAACGCTAGCTGGTACGGCCCTCCTGATCCAAATGCTATGGCCTACTCGTCCTCCTGGTTAGATGATAGTTGTAGAATGGTGTGGGTGGAGTATTTCATCCCCGAGACCAAGCTTGGAGCTAGGTGAGTGGAATCTTTCACCACTGAACTGCTCACTAGGGTTTGTAATATCAAAACCCTCAAAACTGCATGCTCAAGAGCATCAACAAGCAAAATACCAAAATCCAGAATGAATGATAGGTGCGCCCCAGCCTTCTATTTATACTTTTCTTCTATTTTCCTGTTGAGTTAGGTTAACCCCTAGGGTTACTCCTCCAGCGCTTCTATTCATTCAGTGAGTTATCTTTTAAATCTTTTTCACCTTTTCCTCAAGTCAACTTAAGAATATAACTTTATTTTGGTTGACCTTTCCCCTTAGTATGAGACTATGGCCTAGTGGGGATGCCTAGGCCACTGAGTCTCCTCCATACCTCTTCATCAAGAGGTGGGGGACATTACAAGAGCGTTTGATCATCACGCAAAAGGATTCAGAGGGTAGGGAGCATTACCATCCACAGATCAGAGAGTTTTTGGGTCAGTATGAGCCAGTATTTGGGCCGATACCATTAGGGGATTTGAGCACAGGATCGAGTTAGAGGCAAGGGCTACACCAATGATTACAGCGCCCTATAGGCACCCCAAGAAATTCAAGGACGAGATTGAGAAAGAAATCAAAGAATTGCTTGCAATGGGGCACATCAGGCCCAGCATGAGTCCTTTTGCATCTTTAGTTGTTTTAGTACTGAAGAAGGATGGCACGTTATGGATGTGCATCGATTAAAGAGCACTCAACAAGAAAACGATCAAGAATCGTTACCCCATTCCATGCATAGATGAGTTGATGGACGAGTTACATGGGGCAGTCTTCTTCACTAAGATTGATCTACGGTCAGGATACCATCAGATCAACATTCGGGAGCAGGACATTGAGAAGACAACATTCCAGTGCCATTTCGGACACTTTGAGTTCTTGGTCATGCCGTTTGGATTGACCAACACACCAGCCACTTTCCAGTGTTGCATGAACCACATCTTTAGAGGACAATTGAGGAAGTACCTTCTAGTATTCTTCGACAATACTAATCTACAACAAGACATGGGATGAGCATCTGGCACATTTGGGGGAGGTATTGGATATTATGCAGGCACAATCATTATATGCCAAGGAATCCAAATGTGAATTTGGCATGAGAGAACCACTATACTTCGGGCATATCATCAGTGGGTAGTGTTGCCGTCCTAATGCACACTTGCTAACGTGAGCTAAGTCCAACTCACTTAGTGTGCCCTCGGAGACACAATGTCTAAGTTCCAAGTCCACACTGTCACCTTGTCTGGAACTTCTTCCTTCTAGGCTTACTCCTAGGGAAGCCAAGGGGGGTAGTCCCTGGTTACTAAGTTGATTTTAAAGTTGAAGGTTCTAGGAGTTAGTTTTAATTCGTTATAGGCCAAAGGGGGAAAACTAGCCTAAGATGATCAAGCAGCAATGCAAGTGCAAGTCTAATCTATCATGAGAGTCAGCCCTTTTCCTAAGTCAACTAAGACTAGTGCCTATATTGGGCAATGGGGTCGACTAAGGTTTGAGGGTGGTTCAATTACAACAATTTTACAATTGATACAAGTTTAAACTACCCCAAACCCAAGATACAACTATACAAAGAAAGTCTAAGTGTTACAATGTTTACAAGATTTACAACTCAGCTACAAAGATACATAAGCTAGATACAAGATATACCAATTAGATACAAATGTAACAAGATGTACGAGATATAAACAATTTACATACATAAGCCAAGCATGCCCCAAATGGCGCTTACTCCATTTGGACTGCCTTCACTGGAAACCAATCACAAAAGCACTTAAGGATCAAAGGAAGAATTGCCTCCCCAAGTGGGATACTCAAAACTTCCCTGATCCACACCACAATAAGCAATTAGACAAGATATTCAACAAGAAAATTAACTGCTCATGTAAAATAGAAGGGATACAAACATATAGTTGCAATAGAAATACATAAACAATGAGATATTCCACAAGTTATGTTTGCCTATCCATACATCTAAATCCCCCGAAACATACACAAGTGATCTATGCAACTAGGTGTTGTAATTGTTTAAAGATTCTATAGATTTTACTTACCCTTCCCCCTAACTAGGTGTGTGTGCTTCAAACTTCCTCCTCCCTTGGCAAAATGACTGCCTGGTGCTCAGGATAGTAGGGCTACGAGTCCCTACCCTAGCTTC
>JASDQU010371666.1:16136-27465 GCA_032191745.1 Picea mariana
CCTTCTGTTCCCCTTTTGAACAGATTGTGAAGAAGCTAAATTTTGCAGTATGAGATACTACCTTGCGACACTTTTTAGGTGGAACAATAGTTGGAACTACCTTTGGTATTCTGTACAGATGACCCCCCAAAGTAATAATGACACTATGAGGTCGAGACACATAAAACACATGGCACTTCCACATATATGGTTGGCCGAAGAGAACATCAAAGACATCCAGTGGGGAAACATCACATAATACCTCATCCTTGAAGGGCTAGATACCGTATGACAATCGACACTCTTGGCTGACACGAAGATCTTGTCCTTGGCGAAGCCACCCAATGTTGTATGGTTGTAGGTGTGGCGTTGTCGACAATCCCAACTGTTTGACAACCTCTACTGAGATGAGCTTCTTCTGGCTTCTGCTATCAACAATAAAATGTAGTGGGGTCCCCTTCACCCACATATATGAATGAAAAGGGTGCTCCCACTCTTCAGGATCTGTTGGCTCTTCAGGTTGAATTGCTGCGATCGCGAAAATAACAGTTGGGTCTGTGTCAATGATCTATCCTTTACCAGTATTTTTAGAATCAGATTCAGAATCAGGGTTCAGCTTCTTGTCTTTGATCTTGACCACCAATGACTATTTTGAGAAACATTCATCACTGTTGTGCCCAGGTCTTTTGTGGAAATCGCACCATTTTCCAGTGTCCTTCTTTGTCTTCTCGTGACCCTTCTTTTCCTGTGTCTTGGATTGGTTTTCAGGAGACTGTTTGTTAGGGCCGTCTTTGTCATACTTTGGTTGTTGCGGATTTTCATACCTGAACTCTCATTTGTTCTGGTGCTTAAATTTCTTCTCAATTTTAACAACATATCGATAAGCAACACCGAGTGATGAGATGTCTAGAAAATCCATTTCAGTGTGGATGTATCTGTGTAGAGCCCCATGGTATTTCAGAACCAAATGTTGCTTGGAGTATTTGATACCCAGCTGGGTGCACAAGATATGGAAGGTGTTGGTGAACTCTGGAATTGCTTGGCCCCTCTCTTGCCACAGTGTGGTCCATCTCATGTAGTGGTCCTCATAGTTTCCAACAAGATAATACTGTTCTTTTACAACATCCAAAAAAATATCCCAAGTGGGATCGACCTCATATAGTCCAGACTCCTCTATGGAACTTTGCTCCCAGTAAGTTTCCCACCAATTTTTGACATGAGGGAGAGCTTTAAGGAGTGCGAAGGTTAACCATTTTTGACATGAGGGAGAGCTTTAAGAGAAATAACCTTCTAGCAGAGTTAACCATTTTTCTAGGGCTTCTGCCTCTATCTATCCTTCAAATACAAGAATATCAAAATTAACTTGTACCTTGAAAGGTGAGGTGCCTCCAGAGTGGCTGGTTGATGAAGATGTGCTTGATGCTATCAACAGGCATTGAAGGATGTGGGCAAAATTATCCTTCATTTCGTCCCTCTGTCGCGTGAGAGCATGCTCAAGCAATATATTGATTAGATCATTTGCTCTGTCGTTTTTCTTTTCTTTTGCTATTGAGGGTTTATTGGGTGTGTGAGAGAGATTGTATTCAAGAGAAACAAGCTCGAGACCCAACTTGCTATACTTGGACCTCAGCAGGGACATGCACTAAAAAAATCGACCAAGAACAACCTACTCTGATACCACTGATCCAGAATATTTTCGGCACGAAATGAGATCGGAGATATAATAAAGAAATGCACAGATATATTGCAGATATTCAATAATATAACATAAATGTATCAGAGAGGAAACCATAAAAACAGATATATAGTAATACACAATTTCTATTAATGAAGTAAATGTACAGAGACTGTAAAAATACAGAGTGAAAGACTCGCTAGAATGGTGGCAGCTTATCTCTGAGAAGAGATGTGACAGCTACTCGCATTCGCAAGAAGATGATTAAAATGAGGCTCTGTAGGAATTTTTACAATAAACAAGAATTCCAAAAACNTGGGTGGCCACCGATATCCACCTGGATAAATAATACCTCCTTAGGAAGAAATGGTATACATTGCATTGAGTTCCCAGGGGAGAGGGAAAAGCATCTGCTGGATCTGCATCTTGTTGAGCTGCTTCTATTGTTGGAGACGTCGTGCTGCTTAGCTTGTGGAAGTCTGTCATGAACCTGTTGAAGTTGAGGCTGTTCAACAAGTCGAGCTACATGAGAGGAAGCTGTGCAGAAGGAATCTTTTCACTTTTCTGCAACCTTGTCGACCTACTTCTGATGGATAGAAGGTGTAGGGGGCAAGGCTGTAGTGGTTGCAGTGTCCTTCTGTTCCCCTTTTGGACAGATTGTGAAGAAGCTAAATTTTGCAGTATGAGATACTACCTTGTGACACTTTTTAGGTGGAACATTAGTTGGAACTACCTTTGGTATTCTGTAGAGATGACCCCCCAAAGTAATAATGACACAACAGGGTTGAGACACATAAAATGCATGGCACTTCCACATATATGGTTGGCCCAAGAGAGCATCACAGACATCCAGTGGGGCAACGTCACATAATACCTCATCCTTGAAGGGATGGATACTATATGACAATTGACACTGCTGGCTGACACAAAGATCTTGTCATTGGCGAAGCCATATGATGTTGTATGGCTACAGGTGTGGTGTTTTCGACAATCTGAACATTTTGACGACCTCTGCTGAGATGAGGATCTTATGGATTTTGCTATCAACAATAAAATGTAGTGGGGTCCCCTTCACCCACATCTGTGAATGAAAAAGGTGCTCCCCCTTTTCAGGATCTGTTGGCTCTTCAGGTTGAATTGCTGCAGTCGCAACAATAGTAGTGGGGTCTGTGTCAATGATCTGTCCTTTACCAACATTTTCATAATCAGATTCAGAATCATGGTTCGGCTCCTTGTCTTTGATCTCGACCACCAATGACTATTTTGAGCACATTCATCAGTGTTGTGCCAAGGTGTTTTGTGGAAATTGTGCCATTTTCCCATGTCCTTATTTGTCTTCCCATGACCCTTCTTTTCGTGTGTCTTGGACTGGTTTTCAGGAGACTGTTTGTTAGGGACGTCTTTGTCATACTTTGGTTGTTGCGGATTTGTAGACCCAAACTCCCATTTTTTCTAGTGCTTAAATTTCTGCTCAATTTTAACAACATATCGATAAGCAGCACCGAGTGATGAGATGTCCAAAAAATCCATTTCAGTCTGGATGTATCTGTGTAGAGCCCCATGGTATTTCATAACCAAATGTCGCTAAGATTCTTTGATACCCATGTTGGTGCACAAGGTATGGAAGGTATTGGTGAACTCCGGAACTGCTTGGCCCCTCTCTTGCCGCAGTGTGGTCCATCTCATGTACTAGTCCTCATAGTTTCCAATAGGGTAATACTGTTCTTTTATTGCATCCAAAAACAAATCCCAAGTGGGATCGGCCCCATATATTCCAGACTCCTCTGTGGAAATTTTTTCCCAGTAAGTTTCCCACCAATGTTTGACATGAGAGAGAGCTTTAAGGACTCCAAAGGTGATCTTTTCTTTGTTGGAAAAATTGTGAACAGAGAAATAACCTTCTAGCAGAGTTAACCATTTTTCTAGGGCTTCTGCATCTATCTATCCTTCAAATACAGGAATATCAAAATTAACTTGTACCTTGAAAGGCGAGGTGCCTCCAAAGTTTTCACTTGATGAAAATGCGCCTGATTCTATCGACAGGCTTTGTAGGATGTGGGCAAAATTCTCCATCATTTCATCCCTCTATCGCACGAGAGCTTGCTCAAGCAACAGATATATAGGATCGTCTGCTCCGTCATTTTTCTTTTCTTCCACCATTGAGGGTTTCTTGGGTGTGCAACAATGATTGTCTTCAAGAGAGATAATATCGAGACCCAGCTTGCTATACTCAGACCTCGTCGGGGACATGCACTGAAAAAAAGCAATCAAGAACAACTTGCTCTGATACCACTGATCTGGATTATTTTCGGCACAAAATGAGATTGGAGATATAATAAAGAAATGCACAGAGATATCACAAATATTCAATAATATAACAGAAATGTATCAGAGATGCAACCATAAACATATATATACAGTAATACACAATTTCTATTAATGAAATAAATGTACAGAGACTATAAAAATACAAAGTGAAAGACTCGCTAGAATGGTGGTAGCTTATCTCTAAGAAGAGATGTGACAAATACTCACATTCGCAAGAAGATGATTACAATGTGGTTCTGTAGGCCTTTTTACAATAAACAGGAATACCAAAAACCCTAGACATCCAAATACCTAACCCTAGGAGATGAAGCACCAAAAGTCATGTTGGCCCCATTTGGGTAAGTTAGTACATCAACTTCTCGGGGTTGTAACTTTTGCATACGATCTCCGTTTTAGGAGTATGATAGCTCGTTGGAAAGGTATCATCAAAGAGATTCATTTTAGGGGATAAATGATTCCTTAGGATATGATTGAGAAAATCTATCTCGAAAAACCTTCATTTAGGCCCTCAAAATGGCCCTGAAAGTTAAAACCTGCTAAAAATAGTAAATTGCCAAAATTGCCAGAAAACTGTTTTGAGCTAGTCGAAAAAGGTGGGTGGCCACCGATATCCACCTAGATCAATCCTCCCTCCTTAGGAAGAAATGGTCTCCATTGCATTGATTTCCTGGGGGAGAGGGAAAAGCGTCTACTGGATATGCATCTTGGTGAGTTGCTTGTATTTTTGGAGACATCGCGTTGCTTAGTTTGTGGAAGTCTTTCATGAACCTGTTGAAGCTGAGGCTATTCAAAAAGTTGAGCTGCATGAGAGGAAGTTGTGCAGAAGGAATTTTTGTGCTTTGCTGCAACCTTTTTGACCTGCTTCTGTTGGATAAAAGGTGTAGGGGGCGAGGCTGTAGTGGTTGCACTGTCCTTTTGTTCCCCTTTTGAACAGATTGTGAAGAAGCTAAATTTTGTAGTATGAGATACTACCTTGTGGCACTTTTTAGGTGGAACAATAGTCAGAACTACCTTTGGTATTCTGTAGAGATGACCCCCCAAAGTAACAATGACACTACGGGGTCGAGACTCATAAAAAAAATGGCGCTTCCACATATATGGTTGGCCCAAGAGAACATCACAGACATCCAGTGGGGTAACATCACATAATACCTCATCTTTGAAGGGATGGATACCGTATGACAATCGACACTGCTGGCTGACACGAAGATCTCCTCCTTGGTGAAGCTACCTATTGTTGTATGGCTGCGAGTGTGGTGTTGTCGACAATCCCAACTGTTTGACGACCTCTGCTGAGATGAGGTTCTTCTGGCTTCCGCTATGAACAATAAAATGTAGCAGGGTCCCATTCATCCACATTTGTGAAACAAAAAGGTGCTCCCCCTCTTTAGGATCTGTTGGATCTTCAGGTTGAATCGTTGCGGTCACGACAATAGCAGTGGGGTCTGCGTCAATGATCTGTCCTTTACCAGTATTTTTAGAATCAGATTTAGAATTAGGGTTTGGATCCTTGTCTTTGATCTCACTGTTTTGAGCGACATTCATCAGTGTTGTGCCAAGGGCTTTTGTGAAAATTGCACCATTTTCCGGTGTCCTTCTTTGTCTTCCCGTGACCCTTCTTTTCCTATGTCTTGGATGAGTTTTCGGGAGACTGTTTGTTAGGGCCATCTTTGTCATACTTTGGTTGTTGCGGATTTCCAGACCCGAATTCCTGTTTGTTCTGGTGCTTAAATTTCTGCTCAATTTTAACAACATATTGATAAGCAACACTGAGTGATGAGATGTCCAGAAAATCCATTTCAGTCTGGATGTATCTGTGTAGAGCCCCACGGTATTTTACAACCAAATGTCACTCAGAGCCTTTGATACCCATCTTGGTGTGTAATGTATGGAAGGTATTGGTGAACTCCAGAAATGCTTGGCCCCTCTCTTGCTGCAGTGTGGTTCATCTCATGTACTAGTTCTCATAGTTGCCAATAGGGTAATACTGTTCTTTTACTGCATCCACAAAAAAATCCCAAGTGGGATCGACCCCATATATTCCATACTCCTTTGTGGAACTTTGCTCCCAGTAAGTTTCCCACCAATGTTTGACATGAGGGAGAGATTTAAGGAGTGCAAAGGTGATCTTTTCTTTGTCAGAAAAATTCTGAATAGAGAAATAACCTTCTAGCAGAGTTAACCATTTTTCTAGGGATTTTGCATTTATCTGTCCTTCAAATACAGTAATATCAAAATTAACTTGTACCTTGAAAGGCGAGGTGCCTCCAAAGTGGCTTCTTGATGAAGATGTGCCTGATGCTATTGGTAGGCATTGAAGGATGTGGGCAAAATTCTCCATCATTTTGTCCCTCTGTCGCGTGAGAGCTTGCTCAGGCAACAGATTGATAGGATCGTCTGCTCCGTCATTTTTCTTTTCTTCTGCCATTGAGGGTTTCTTGGGTGTGCAAGAGATATTTTATTCAAGAGAGACAAGCTTGAGACTTAAATTTATATACTCGAACGT
Organism: Picea mariana; assembly: GCA_032191745.1. NCBI lineage: Eukaryota > Viridiplantae > Streptophyta > Pinopsida > Pinales > Pinaceae > Picea > Picea mariana. The sequence continues at coordinate 22,625 of JASDQU010371666.1, forward strand.
CGTCGGGGACATGCACTGAAAAAAAACCGATCAAGAACAGCCTGCTCTAATACCACTGATCTAGATTATTTTCGGCACGAAATGAGATCGGAGATATAATAAAGAAATGCATAGAGATATCGTAGATATTCAATAATATAAGAGAAATGTATTAGAGATGCAACCATAAACAAAGATATATAGTAATACACAATTTCTATTAATGAAAGAAATGTACAGAGACTGTAAACATACAGAGTGAAAGACTCGCTAGAATGGTGGCAACTTAACTCCGAGAAGAGATGTGACAACTACTCACATTCGCAAGAAGATGATTACAATGAGGCTCTGTAGGCCTTTTTACAATAAACAAGAATGCCAAAAACCCTAGACATCCAAAGAACTAACCCTAGGAGATGAAGCACCAAAAGTCATGTGGGCCCCGTTTGGGTGAGTTAGTACATCAACTTCCCGGGGTCGTAACTTTTGAATATGATCTCTGTTTTAGGAGTATGATAGCGCGTTGGAAAGGTATCATCGAGGAGATTCATTTTGGGGGCTCAGTGATGCCTTTGGCTATGATTCAGAAAATCAATCTCTAAAAACCTTCATTTAGGCCCTCAAAATGGCCCGTAAGTTAAACCTGCTAAAAATAGTAAATTGCCAAAATTGCCAGAAAGCTGTTTTGAGCCAGTCGAAAAAGGTGGGTGGCCACCTATATCCACCTGGATCAATCCTCCCTCCTTAGGAAGAAATGGCCTCCATTTCATTGATTTCCTGGGGGAGAGGGAAAAGCGTTTGCTGGATCTGCATCTTGATGAGCTGCTTGTATTGCTGGAGACGTCGCGTTGCTTAGTTTGTGGAAGTCTGTTATGAACCTGTTGAAGTTGAGGCTATTCAAAAAGTCGAGCTACATGAGAGGAAGGTGTGTAGAAGGAATCTTTGTGCTTTGCTGCAACCTTTTCGACCTACTTCTATTGGATAGAAGGTGTAGGGGGCAAGGATGTAGTGGTTGCAGTGTCCTTTTCCCCTTTTGAACAGATTGTGAAGAAGCTAAATTTTGTAGTATGAGATACTACCTTGTGGAACTTTTTAGGTGGAACAATAGTCAGAACTACCTTTGGTATTCTATAGAGATGACCACCCAAAGTAACAATGACACTACGTGGTCGAGACGCATAAAAAACATGGCGCTTCCACATATATGGTTGGCCCAAGAGAACATCACAGACATCCAGTGGGGCAACATCACATAATACCTCATCCTTGAAGGGCTGGATACCGTATGACAATCGAAATTGCTGGCTGACACGAAGATCTCCTCCTTGGCAAAGCCACCCGATGTTGTATGGATGTGAGTGTGGTGTTATAAAAAATCCCAACTGTTTGACGACCTCTATTGAGATGAGGTTCTTCTGGCTTCCTCTATGAACAATAAAATGTAGTGAGGTCCCATTCATCCACATCTGTGAAATAAAAAGGCACTCCCCCTCTTTAGGATGTATTGGCTCTTCAGGTTGAATTGCTGCGGTTGCGACAATAGCAGTGGGGTCTGCGTCAATGATCTGTCCTTTACCAGTATTTTCAGAATCAGATTTAAAATCAGGGTTCGGCTCCTTGTCTTTGATCTCGGCCACCAATGACTGTTTTGAGCGACATTCATCAGTGTTGTGCCAAGGGATTTTGTGAAAATCGCACCATTTTCTAGTGTCCTTCTTTGTCTTCCCGTGACCCTTCTTTTCCTGTGTCTTGGACTGGTTTTCGGGAGACTGTTTGTTAGGGCCGTCTTTGTCATACTTTGGTTGTTGCGGATTTGCAGACCCAAACTCCTGTTTNATTTTAACAACATATCAATAAGCAACACCGAGTGATGAGATGTCCAGAAAATCCATTTCAGTATGGATGTATCTGTGTAGAGCCCCACGGTATTTCAGAACCAAATGTCCCTCAGAGTCTTTGATACCCAACTTGGTGCGTAAGGTATGAAAGGTATTGGTGAACTCCGAAACTGCTTGGCCCCTCTCTTGCCGTAGTGTGGTCCATCTCATGTACTAGTGCTCATAGTTGCCAACAGGGTAATACTGTTCTTTTATCGCATCCACAAAAAAATCCCAAGTGGGATCGACCCCATATATTCCATACTCCTCTGTGGAACTTTTCTCCCAGTAAGTTTCCCACCAATGTTTGACATAAGGGAGAGCTTTAAGGAGTGTGAAGGTGATCTTTTCTTTGTCGAAAAATTGTGAACAGAGAAATAACCTTCTAGCAGAGTTAACCATTTTTCTAGGGCTTCTGCATCTGTCTGTTGTTCAAATACAGGAATATCAAAATTAACTTGTACCTTGAAAGGCGAGGTGCCTCCAAAGTGGCCGCTTGATGAAGATGCACCTGATGCTATCGGTAGGCATTGAAGGATGTGGGCAAAATTCTCCATCATTTCATCCCTCTGTCGTGTGAGAGCTTGCTCAAGCAACAGATTGATAGGATCGTTTGCTCCGTCATTTTTCTTTTCTTCCGCCATTGAGGGTTTCTTGGGTGTGCAAGAGAGATTTTCTTCAAGAGAGACAAGATCGAGACTAAAATTGCTATACTAGGACCTCGTCGGGGACATGCACTGAAAAAAAATGATCAAGAACAGCCTGCTCTGATACCACTGATCCGGATTATTTTCGGCACGAAATGAGATCAGAGATATAATAAAGAAATGCACAGAGATATCATAGATATTCAATAATATAAGAGAAATGTATCAGATATGCAACCATAAACAAAGATATATAGTAATACACAATTTCTATTAATGAAAGAAATGTACAGAGACTGCAAACATACAGAGTGAAAGACTTGCTAGAATGGTGGCGGCTTATCTCTGAGAAGAGATGTGAAAGCTACTCGCATTCACAAGAAGATGATTACGATGAGGCTCTATAGGCATTTTTACAATAAAAAAGAATGCCAAAAACCCTAGACATCCAAATACCTAACCCTAGGAGATGAAGTGCCAAAAGTCATGTGGGCCCCGTTTGGGTAAGTTAGTACATCAACTTCCCGGGGTCGTAACTTTTGCATACGATCTCTGTTTTAGGAGTATGATAGCTCGTTGGAAAGGTATCATCAAGGAGATTAATTTTGGAGGCTTAGTGATTCCTTTGGCTATTATGGAGAAACTCAATCTCAAAAAACCTTCATTTAGGCCCTCAAAATGGCCCCGGAAGTTAAAACCTGCTAAAAATAGTAAATTGCCAAAATTGCCAGAAAACTGTTTTGAGCCAGTCGAAAAAGGTGGGTGGCCACTGATATCCACCTAGATCAATCCTCCCTCATTAGGATGCAATGGTATCCATTGTGTTGATTTCCCAGAGGAGAGGGAAAAGTGTTTGCTGGATCTGCATCTTGGTGAGCTGCTTGTATTGTTGGAGACGTCGTGCTGCTTAGTTTGTGGAAGTCTGTCATGAACCTGTTGAAGCTGAGGCTGTTCAAAAAGTTGAGCTACATGAGAGGAAGGTGTGCAGAAGGAATCTTTGTTCTTTTTTGCAACCTTTTCGACCTGCTTCTGTTGGATAGAAGGTGTAGAGGGCGAGGATGTAGTGGTTGTAGTGTCCTCCTGTTCCCCTTTTGAACAGATTGTGAAGAAGCTAAATTTTGTAGTATGAGATACTACCTTGTGGCACTTTTTAGGTGGAAAAATAGTTGCAACTACCTCTGGTATTCTGTAGATATGTCCCCCCAAAGTAAAAATGACACTACGGGGTCAAGACTCATAAAAAACATGGCACTTCCACATATATGGTTGGCCCAAGAGAACATCAAAGACATCCAGTGGGGAAAAAACACATAATACCTCATCCTTGAAGGGCTGGATACCGTATGACAATCAACATTGCTGGCTGACAAGAAGATCTTCTCCTTGGCGAAGCCACCCGATGTTGTATGGCTGCGGGTGTGGTGTTATCGACAATCCCAACTGTTTGACGACCTCTGTTGAGATGAGGTTCTTATGGCTTCCGCTATGAACAATAAAATGTAGAGGGGTCCCATTCACCCACATCTGTGAATGAAAAAGGCACTCCCCCTCTTTAGGATCTGTTGGCTCTTCAGGTTGAATTGCTGCGGTCGCGACAATAACAGTGGGGTCTATGTCAATGATCTGCCCCTTACCAGTATTTTCAGAATTAGATTCTGAATCAGGGTTCAACTCCTTGTCTTTGATCTCATCCACCAATGACTGTTTTGAGCGACATTCATCAATGTTGTGCCAAGGGATTTTGTGAAAATCGCACCATTTTTCGGTGTCCTTCTTTGTCTTCCCATGACCCTTCTTTTCCTATGTCTTGGACTAGTTTTCGGGAGACTGTTTTTTAGGGAAGTCTTTGTCATACTTTGGTTGTTGTGGATTTGCCGACCCGAAATCCCATTTGTTCTGGTGCTTAAATTTCTTCTCAATTTTAACAACATATCGATAAGCAGCATCGAGTGATGAGATGTCCAGAAAATCCATTTCAGTCTGGATGCATCTGTGTAGAGCCCCACAGTATTTTAGAACCAAGTGTTGCTCGGAGTCTTTGATACCCATCTTGGTACGCAAGGTATGGAAGGTATTGGTGAACTCCAGAATTACTTGGCCCCTCTCTTGCCGCAGTGTGGTCCATCTCATGTACTAGTTCTCATAGTTGCCAACAGGGTAATATTGTTCTTTTACCGCATCCACATAAAATTCCCAAGTGGGATCAGCCCCATATATTCCATACTCCTCTATGGACCGTTTCTCCCAGTAAGTTTCCCACCAATGTTTGACATGAGGGAGAGCTTTAAGGAGTGTGAAGGTGATCTTTTCTTTGTCGGAAAAATTGTGAACAAAGAAA
>JASDQU010371666.1:38570-60011 GCA_032191745.1 Picea mariana
TAAATGATCAGAGATATCACATATATTCAATAATATAACAGAATTGTATTAGAGATGCAACCATAAACACAAATATACAGTAATACATGATTTCTATTAATGAAAGAAATGTACAGAGACAGTAAAAATACAAAGTGAAAGACTCGCTAGAATGGTGGCAGCTTATCTCTGAGAAGAGATGTGACAGCTACTCGCGTTCGCAAGAAGATGGTTAAAATGAGGCTCTGAAGGCCCTTTTACAATAAAAAGGAATGCCAAAAACCCTAGACATCCAAAAACCTAACCCTAGGAGATGAAGTGCCAAAAGTCATGTGGGCCCCGTTTGGGTAAGTGAGTACATCAACTTCCCAGGGTCGTAACTTTTGCATACGATCTCTGTTTTAGGCGTGTGATAGCTAGTTGGAAAGGTATCATCGAGGAGATTCATTTTGGGGGATCAATAATGCCTTTGGATATTATTGAGAACCTCGATCTCAAAAAACCTTCATTTGGGCCTTCAAAATGGCCCCGGAAGTTAAAACCTGCTAAAAATAGTAAATTGCCAAAATTGCCAGAAAACTGTTTTGAGCCATTTGGAAAAGGTGGGTGGCCACTGATATCCACCTGGATCAATCCTCCCTCCTTAGGAAGCAATTGTCTCCATTGCGTTGAGTTCCCGGGGGAGGGGGAAAACCGTTTGTTGAATCTGCATCTTGGTGAGCTGTTTGTCTTGCTGGAGACGTCGTGTTGCTCAGTTTGTGGAAATATGTCACGAACCTGTTGAGGTTGAGGTTGTTCAACAATTCAAGATACATGAGAGGATATGTGCAGAAGGAATCTTTGCACTTTGCTTCAGCCTTGTCGACCTACTTCTGTTGGATAGAAGGTGCTTGGGGCAAGGCTGTAGTGGTTGCAGTGTCCTTTTGTTCTCCTTTTGAACAGATTGTGAAGAAGCTGAATTTTGCAGTATGAGATACTACCTTGTGACACTTTTTAGGTGGAACAATAGTCAGAACTACCTTTGGTATTCTGTAGAGATGACCCCCCAAAGTAACAATGACACTATGGGGTCAAGACTCATAAACAACATGGCGTCTCCACATATATGGTTGGCCCAAGAGAACATCACAGACATCCAGTGGGGCAACATCACATAATACCTCATCCTTGAAGGGTTGGATTCCATATGACAATCGACACTATTGGTTGACACGAAGATCTCGTCCTTGCCGAAGCCACCCGATGTTTTATGGTTGCAGGTGTGGTGTTTTCAACAATCCCAACTGTTTGATGACCTCTGCTGAGATGAGGTTTTTCTGGCATCCGCTATCAACAATAAAATGTAGCAGGGTCCCCTTCACCCACATCTGTGAATGAAAAAGGTGCTCCCCCTCTTTAGGATCTGTTGGTTCTTCTGGTTGAATTGTTGCGGTCACGACAATAGCAGTGGGGTCTGCGTCATTGATCTGTCCTTTACCAGTATTTTCAGAATTAGATTCTGAATTAGGGTTTAGCTCCTTGTCTTTGATCTCGGCTACCAATGACTGTTTTGAGATACATTGATCGGTGTTGTGCCAGGGGATTTTGTGGAAATCGCACCATTTTCCGGTGTCCTTCTTTTTCTTCCCATGACCCTTCTTTTCCTGTGTCTTGGACTAGTTTTCGGGAGACTGTTTGTTAGGGTCGTCTTTGTAATACTTCGTTTGTTTTGGATTTGTAGACCTAAACTCGCGTTTGTTCTGGTGCTTAAATTTTTTCTCCATTTTAACAACATATCAATAAGCAACACCGAGTGATGAGATGTCTAGAAAATCCATTTCAATATGGATGTATATGTGTAGAGCCCCACGGTATTTCAGAACCAAATTTCGCTCAGAGTCTTTGATACCCAGCTTGGTTCGCAAGGTATGGAAGATATTGGTGAACTCTGGAACTACTTGGCCCCTCTCTTGCCGCAGCGTGGTCCATCTCATGTATTGGTCCTCATAGTTGGCAACAGGGTAATACTGTTCCTTTACTACATCCACAAAAAAATCCCAAGTGGGATTGGCCCCGTATATTCCAGACTCCTCTGTGGAAATTTTCTCCCAGTAAGTTTCCCACCAATGTTTCACACGAGGGAGAGCTTTAAGGAGTGCGAAGGTGATCTTTTCTTTGTCGAAAAAATTGTGAATATAGAACTAACCTTCTAGCAGAGTTAACCATTTTTCTAGGGCTTCTGCATCTATCTATCCTTCAAATATAGGAATATCAAAATTAACTTGTACCTTGAAAGGAGAGGTTCCTCCAAAGTGGTCGCTTGATGAAGATGCGCCTTCTATTATCGGCAGGCGTTGAAGGATGTGGGCAAAATTCTCCATCATTTCGTCCCTTTGTCACGTGAGAGCTTGCTCAAGCAACAGATGGATAGGATCATCTGCTCCGTCATTTTTCTTTTCTTCCGCCATTGAGGGTTTCTTGGGTGTGCGAGAGCGATTGTATTCAAGAGAGACAAGCTTGAGACCCAACTTTCTATACTCGGACCTCGTCGGGGACATGCACTGAAAAAATGATCAAGAGCAGCCTGCTTTGATACCACTGATCCAGNCATTTTTCTTTTCTTCTGCCATTGAGGGTTTCTTGGGTGTGCGAGAGCGATTGTATTCAAGAGAGACAAGCTTGAGACCCAACTTTCTATACTCGGACCTCGTCGGGGACATGCACTGAAAAAATGATCAAGAGCAGCCTGCTTTGATACCACTGATCCAGATTATTTTCGTCATGAAATGAGATCGAAGATATAATAAAGAAATGCACAAAGATATCAAAGATATTAAATAATATAACAGAATTGTATCAGAGATGCAACCATAAACACAAATATACAGTAATACATGATTTCTATTAATGAAATAAATGTACAGAGACTCTAAAAATACAGAGTGAATGACTCGCTAGAATGGTGGTAGCTTATCTCTGAGAAGGGATGTGACAGCTACTCACATTCGCAAGAAGATGGTTACAATGAGGATCTGAAGGCCCTTTTACAATAAACAAGAATGCCAAAAACCATATACATCCAAAAATCTAACCCTAGGAGATGAAGCACCAAAAGTCATGTGGGCCCCGTTTGTGTAAGTGAGTACATCAACATCACAGGGTCGTAACTTTTGCATACGATCTCCGTTTTAGACGTGTGATAGATCGTTGGAAAGGTATTGTCGAGGAGATTCATTTTGGGGGCTCAATAATGACTTCAACTATCATTAAGAACCTTGATCTCAAAAAACCTGAATTTGGGCCCTCAAAATTTCCCCGGAAGTTAAAACCTGCTAAAAATAGTAAATTGCCAAAATTGCCAGAAAACTGTTTTGAACCATTTGGAAAAGGTGGGTGGCCACCGATATCCACCTGGATCAATCCTCCCTCCTTAGGAAGCAATGTTCTCCATTGCGTTGAGTTCCCAGGGGAGGGGGAAAAGCATTTGTTAAATCTGCATCTTGGTGAGCTGCTTGTCTTGCTGGAGACGTCGTGCTGCTCAGTTTGTGGAAATCTGTCACGAACCTATTGAGTTTGAGGTTATTCAACAAGTCGATATACATGAGAGGAAAATGTGTAGAAGGAATCTTTTCACTTTGCTTCATCCTTTTCGACCTGCTTCTGTTGGATAGAAGGTGCTTGGGGCAAGGCTATAGTGGTTGCAGTGTCCTTTTGTTCTCCTTTTGAACAGATTGTGAAGAAGTTGAATTTTGCAGTATGAGATACTACCTTGTGGCACTTTTTAGGTGGAACAGTAGTCGGAAATACCTCTGGTATTCTGTAGAGATGACCCCCCAAAGTAACAATGACACTACGGGGTCGAGACTCATAAACAACATGGCGTCTCCACATATATGGTTGGCCCAAGAGAACATCACATACATCCTGTGGGGAAACATCACATAATAACTCATCCTTGCCATATGACAATCGACACTATTGGTTGACATGGTGATCTCGTCCTTGCCGAAGCCACCTGATGTTCTATGGCTGCAGGTGTGGTGTTGTCAACAATCCCAACTGTCTGACGACCTCTGCTGAGATGAGGTTTTTCTGGCTTCCACTATCAACAATAAAATGCAGTGGGGTCCCCTTCACCCACATCTGTGAATGAAAAAGGCGCTCCCCCTCTTTAGGATCTGTTGGTTCTTCTGGTTGAATTGTTGTGGTCCCGACAATAGCAGTGGGGTCTGCGTCAATGATCTGTCCTTTACCAGTATTTTCAGAATCAGATTTTCAATTAGGGTTCAGTTCCTTGTCTTTGATATCGGCCACCAATGACTGTTTTGAGACACATTCATCGATGTTGTGCCAGGGACTTTTGTGGAAATCGCACCATTTTTCGGTGTCCTTCTTTGTCTTCCCATGACCCTTCTTTTCCTGTGTCTTGGAATGGTTTTCGGGAGACTGTTTTTTAGGGCCGTCTTTGTCATACTTCGTTTGTTGCGGATTTGCAGACCCAAACTCCCGTTTGTTCTGGTGCTTAAATTTTTGCACAATTTTAACAGCATATCAATAAGCAGCACCGAGTGATGAGATGTCCAGAAAATCCATTTCGGTCTGGATGTATCTGTGTAGAGCCCCACGGTATTTCAGAACCAAATGTCGCTCAGAGTCTTTGATACCTAGCTTGGTGTGCAAGGTATGGAAGGTATTGGTGAACTCCAGAACCGCTTGGCCCCTCTCTTGCTGTAGTGTGGTCCATCTCATGTACTGGTCCTCATAGTTGCCAATAGGGTAATATTGTTCCTTTACCGCATCCACAAAAAAATCCCAAGTGGGATCGGCCCCGTATATTCCAGACTCCTCTGTGGAACTTTGTTCCCAATAATTTTTCCACCAATGTTTAACATGAGGGAGAGATTTAAGGAGTGCGAAGGTGATCTTTTCTTTGTCAGAAAAATTGTGAACAAAGAAATAACCTTCTAGCAGAGTTAACCATTTTTCTAGGGCTTCTGCATCTATCTGTCCTTCAAATACAGGAATATCAAAATTAACTTGTACCTTTAAAGGAGAGGTGCCTCCAAAGTGGCCGCATGATGAAGATGCACCTGCTGTTATCGGCAGGCGTTGAAGGATGTGGGAAAAATTCTCCATCATTTCATGCCTTTGTCGCATGAGAGCTTGCTCAAGCAATAGATTGATAGGATCGTCCGCTCCGTCGTTTTTATTTTCCTCCGCCATTGAGGGTTTATTGGGTGTGCGAGAGCGATTTTCTTCAAGAGAGACAAGATCGAGACCCAAATTTCTATACTCGGACCTCGTCGGGGACATGCACTAAAAAAACGATCAAGAGCAGCCTGCTCTGATACCACTGATCCAGATTATTTTCGGCACGAAATGAGATTGGAGATATAATAAGGAAATGCACAAAGATATCACAGATATTCATTAATATAACAGAATTGTATCATAGATGCAACCATAAACACAGATATACAGTAATACACGATTTCTATTAATGAAAGAAATGTACAAAGACTATAAAAATATAGAGTGAAAGACTCGCTAGAATGGTGGCATCTTATCTATGAGAAGAGATGTGACGGCTATTTGAATTCGCAAGAAGATGGTTACAATGAGGCTTTGAAGGCCCTTTTACAATAAACATGAATGCCAAAAACCCTAGACATCCAAAAACCTAACCCTAGGAGATGAAGCGCCAAAAGTCATGTGGGCCCCATTTGGGTAAGTGAGTACATCAACTTCTCGGGGTCGTAACTTTTGCATACGATCTCCGTTTTAGGCGTGTGATAGCTCGTTGGAAAGGTATCATCGAGGAGATTAATTTTGGGGGCTCAATTATTCCTTTAGTTATCATTGTGAACCTCGATCTCGAAAAACCTTCATTTGGGCCCTCAAAATGGCCTCGGAAGTTAAAACCTACTAAAAATAGTAAATTGCCAAAATTGCCAGAAAACGGTTTTGAGCCATTTGGAAAAGGTGGGTGGCCATCGATATCCACCTGGATCAGTCCTCCCTCCTTAGGAATCAATGGTCTCCATTGCGTTGAGTTTCCGGGGGAGGGGGAAAAGCGTTTGTTGAATTTGCATCTTGGTGAGCTGCTTGTCTTGCTGGAGACGTCGTGTTGCTTAGTTTGTGGAAATATGTCACGAACCTGTTGAGGTTGAGGATGTTCAACAAGTCGAGATACATGAGAGGACGATGTGTGGAAGGAATCTTTTCACTTTGCTTCAGCCTTGTCGACCTGCTTCTGTTGGATAGAAGGTGCTTGGGGCAACACTGTAGTGGTTGCAGTGTCCTTTTGTTCTCCTTTTGAACAGATTGTGAAGAAGCTGACTTTTGCAGTATGAGATACTACCTTGCGACACATTTTAGGTGCAACAGTAGTCGGAACTACCTCTGGTATTCTGTAGAGATGACCCCCCAAAGTAATAATGAGACTATAGGGTCGAGACTCATAAACAACATGGTGTCTCCACATATATGGTTGGCCCAAGAGAACATCACAGACATCCTATGGGACAACATCACATAATACCTCATCCTTGAATGGTTGGATGCCATATGACAATCAACATTGTTGGTTGACACAGAGATCGCATCCTTGACGAAGCCACCCGATGTTGTATGGCTGCAGGTGTGGTGTTGTCAACAATCCCAACTGTTTGACGACCTCTGCTGAGATGAGGTTTTTCTAGCTTCCACTATCAACAATAAAATGCAGCGGGGTCCCCTTCACCCACATCTGTGAATGAAAAAGGCGCTCCCCCTCTTCAGGATCTGTTGGTTCTTCTGGTTGAATTGTTGCGGTTGCGACAATAGCAGTGGGGTCTGCGTCAATGATCTGCCCTTTACCAATATTTTCAGAATTAGATTCTGAATTGGGGTTCGGCTCCTTGTCTTTGATCTTGACTCCCAATGACTATTTTGAGCGACATTCATCAGTGTTGGGCCAGTGGATTTTCTGGAAATCGCACCATTTTCCAGTGTCCTTCTTTATCTTCCCGTGAGCCTTCTTTTCCTATGTCTTTGACTGGTTTTCAGGAGACTGTTTGTTAGGGCCGTCTTTATCATACTTTGGTTGTTGCGGATTTGTAGACCTAAACTTCTGTTTGTTCTGGTGCTTAAATTTCTGCTCAATTTTAACAACATATTGATAAGCAGCACCGAGTGATGAGATGTCCAGAAAATCCATTTCAGCCTGGATGTATCTGTGTAGAGCCCCACAGTATTTCAGAACCAAATGTCGCTCAGAGTCTTTGATACCCAACTTGGTGTGCAAGGTATGGAAGGTATTGGTGAACTCCAGAACTGCTTGGCCCCTCTCTTGCCACAGTGTGGTCCATCTCATGTACTGGTCCTCATAGTTGCCAACAGGGTAATATTGTTCCTTTACCGCATCCACAAAAAAATTCTAAGTGGGATCGGCCCCGTATATTCCAGACTCCTCTGTGGAACTTTTCTCCCAGTAAGTTTCCCACCAATGTTTTACATGAGGGAGAGATTTAAGGAGTGTGAAGGTGATCTTTTCTTTGTTGGAAAAATTGTGAACAGAGAAATAACCTTCTAGCAGAGTTAACCATTTTTCTAGGGCTTCTGCATCTATCTATCCTTCAAATACAGGAATATCAAAATTAACTTGTACCTTGAAAGGAAAGGTGCCTCCAAAGTGGTCACTTGATGAATATGCGCCCGATGTTATCGACAGGCGTTGAAGGACATGGGCAAAATTCTCCATCATTTCGTCCCTTTGTCGCGTGAGAGCTTGCTCAAGAAACAAATTGATAGGATTGTCTGCTCCGTCGTTTTTCTTTTCTTCCGCCATTGAGGGTTTCTTGGGTGTGCGAGAGTGATTTTATTCAAGAGAGACAAGCTCGAGACCCAACTTTCTATACTCAGACCTCGTCGATGACATGCACTGAAAAAACGATCAAGAGCAACATCCTCTAATACCACTGATCCAGATTATTTTCGGCATGAAATGAGATCGGAGATATAATAAAGAAATGCACAGAGATATCACAGATATTCAATAATATAACAGAACTATATCATAGATGCAACCATAAACATAGATATACAATAATACACGATTTCTATTAATGAAATAAATTTACAGAGACTGTAAAAATACAGAGTGAAAGACTCGCTAGAATGGTGGCAGCTTATCTCTGAGAAGAGATGTGACAGCTACTTGCATTCACAAGAAAATGGTTACAATGAGGCTCTGAAGGCCTTTTTACAATAAACAAGAATGCTAAAAACCCTAGAAATCCAAAAACCTAACACTAGGAGATGAAGCGCCAAAAGTCATGTGGGCCCCGTTTGGGCAAGTGAGTACATCAACTTCCCGGGGTCGTAACTTTTGCATACGATCTCTATTTTAGGTGTGTGATTGATCGCTGGAAAGGTATCATCGAGGAGATTCATTTTGGGGGCTCAATCATGCCTTCATCTATCATTGAGAACCTCTATCTCGAAGAACCTTCATTTGGGCCCTCAAAATGGCCCCGGAAGTTAAAACCTGCTAAAAATAGTAAATTGCAAAAAATGTCAGAAAACTGTTTTGAACCATTTGGAAAAGGTGGGTGGCCACTAATATCCACCTGGAGCAGGGAGCATCAGTTGTATGCCAAATTGAGCAAGAGCTCATTCTATCAAAATCAAATCAATTATTTGGGTCATATCATTTCAGAGGAAGGAATAAAAATAGATCCAAAAAAGATAGGGCCATTGAAGGATGACCAACACCAAGGAATGTCTTGGAGGTGAGGTCATTCATGGGCCTTGTAGGTTATTATAAGATATTTCTTGAAGGATTATCAAAGATTGCATACCCAATCACTTCCTTACAGAAGAAAGGTGTGAAGTTTGAATGGACATTGGATTGTGAAAGGAGTTTCCAACACTTGAAGAAATTACTAACAAGTGCTCCAATACTAAAGATTGTTGATCCAATTGAAGACTTCAGTGTATGTACTGATGCTTGCAAAGAAGGACTAGGTGGAGTCCTTGTTCACAATGGGTATGTGGTGTTCTATGAATCAAGGAAATTAAAGAAGCATGAAAGGCATTATGATACTCACGATTTGGAATTGGCAGCCATAGTGCATGCCTTGAAGATGTGGAGGCACTACCTCATGGGGAAAATATTTGAGTTAAGGACAGACCATAGTGGTCTCAAATACTTGTTCAGACAACCAACTCTAAATGTCAGGCAAAGCAGGTGGTTAAAGTTACTCAACGAATATGACTTCGATATAAAGCATATCAAAGGTAAAGAGAACAAGGTAGTTGATGCACTCAATAGGAGGGTGCATGAGATGCATGCTACAACCATTAGCATGTACCAAACAGATTTGAAAGACAAAATTCTAGAGGTTGCAAAATCAGATCAGAAATACATGGAAGTAAAGGAAAAATTACAACAAGGTAATTTCCAACAGAAAGTTGAAGACTATAAGTTGGAAAATGATGAAATTCTCATGTACAGGGGCAAAATTTATGTGCCAAACTCTCAAGAATTGAAAAACTTGGTTTTAAAAGAAATGAATAATGTTCCTTATGTTGGACACCTAGGTTACCAGAAATCTATTGCAACTATCAAGAGCCAATTATACTGGCCGGGAATGAAGAAGGAGGTTGTTGATTTTATTGCCAAGTGTTTGGAATGTCAAAAAGTCAAGGTTGATAACAGACACCCAGCTGGTATGCTACAGGCATTACCCATTTAGGAGTGGAAGTGGGAAGTGGTAACAATGGATTTCATTACCAAGCTTCCCAGAAAAATGAAGCAACATGACTCCATCATGGTGGTGGTGGAAAAGATTACTAAAGTTGGCCACTTTATTCCAATAAAGCTCACACACAAGGCACACAACATTGGTGATATTTATATAAGGGAAATTTCTCGACTGCATGGTATACGCAAGACCATTGTGACAGACAGAGACCCAAAATTTACCTCAAATTTTTAGAAAGGATTATTCAAAGGGTTTGGGACCAATCTGAATTTTAGCACAACCTATCATTCAAAATCAAATGGGCAAATAAAGAGAGTAAATCAAGTGATTGAAGATATGTTAAGGATGTATGTGATGGATAAACCAACCAAATGGGAGGATTACTTGAACTTGGTGGAATTTTATTATAAAAATGGGTATCAAGCATCCCTAAAGATGAGCCCATTTGAAGCCCTATATGGCAGAAAGTGAAACACACCAATAAGTTGGGACAACCCAGCAGACAGAGTAGTGGTTGGACCATAACTACTCAGAGAAATGGAAGAGAAAATGATAGAAATAAAGAAGAATTTAAAGGCTACCCAAGACAGATAGAAAAAATATGTTGATAGAAATAAAACCCATAGATAATTTAAAGTGGGTGACCATGTGTTCCTAAAAGTAAAAGCCTGGAGAAGTTCCCTGAAATTGGGAAATTGTTCGAAGCTGGAAGCTTGTTATTGTGAGCAGGAAGAATAATTTCAGGTGCATCCGGCGTGCATATTGGATCGGAAGATCAATTAGCTCCATAATCGATTCATAGGTATAGTAAAGGTACAATGGACCTGGTACGGTCCCAGGGATGCAACTTGGAAGCATGATGAGGCTATGCGGGCAGGGTATCCACATATTTTTGAAAACTAGTAAATTTTTTATTGTATGTGTATATATATTGTACTGAAGACAATGTATAAATAGGGGAGGGGAATGTAATACCCCAATTCCGAATCCCAGTTGTACATAAAAATGTAAATGTTTTATAGGTTGGTGAGCCATGTTGTTATAGGCCAGAAGGCTTATGTGATTATTAGGCCAGGGAGCATGGATGCTAAAGGCCAGTGAGCCTATTTTTGTAATATGTAAACACTCATATTATTAATGAAAACGCACCACTACATGCAGATCGATCCAAAAATGAGTATGGGCGGCTAAACTCCACTAAATAGGGGAAAGGGGGGGCTAAGAGTCTAGGAAGGGGATAATCTAGGGGGCTTAATCTCATTGAAATATTATAATATTATTTCTTAAAGATAAAGTAATGATATATGTATGTATATCCTAAGTCTTGAAAGTAGGGACAAGGGAGTTCCTTGGAGTGTTAAGTGTCCTAAAAGACACACACACACACACACACACACATATTGTGGAGATAATGCAAAGGGGGATTATGGCGAGTATTGATTGTTGCTACAGGGAAGGAGTTGTGAGTCTTACCAGACGGTACTAGATTGTGACAAAGAACCTGCACTTGTATTGTTAGCGTGGGGGATGGATTGAAAAAGCAGTTATCCGACCGGATTACGGAAGAAGCAGGTTGTTAGGCCCATAAGTAGTTATCTGGGCGAGATACTACTTGGATTTGTTCCCTGGTGCGCTGTGAAATAGCTACGGGGCTCTGAGACTTCATGTCCAACCTATTTTTGAAGCCCTATAAGGGAAGTGGGGCAGTCGAGGGACTATTGAGTAGAGAAGGGGAACACTTCCTAGGGTGGGACAAACATGTGGGGAATGAGAGACCCTAGGATAGTTGTAGCAGTTGGCACCTTGGGAGAAACACTTATGATTCTTATCAGACCTTAGATCGGCTTAGTTTTCCCTTTTCCCTGGTATATTTTAGCCCCAACTCGAGGGTGACCCACTGTTGAGAGTTATGAGCAATAGGGTATAAGGCTGGGAGGAACATGGAAGGTCTGTATGCATTTGGTGTTTATTTTCCTGAGATAAGTGTCTTTTATGTGATTATTTCAATTACTGTGTGTGTGTAATTATGGGTTTTTCTGTCATGGAATCTCTATTGTTAAATTCTATATGAACTGTTAATGTTTCATACATGTTGTTACTATTTCTACTTAACTCTATTCATGTGCAAAATGTAGTATTTAATTTAATGGTATCATTTTTTTAATGTCAGAGGGTGTGTTCCAACTCTGGGCTGGGAACATTACTAGTGCATGATGTTGAGTCCCTGTTAATGGGTATATTACAATTTAATACCATATCTATTAAAGAGTGATAATTTTTTAAGTGGCATTGACCAACAAGGTGGTTGGGGGTGTTATAGGAATTAGTTGAGATTTTAATTGTTGAAAGGGGGACATTAACCAGCCTTAAGGACCTCCATGTCTTGTGGATTCATAGCCTTATCTAGGGGGTGTCTTGATGTTGAGATCTGGAACAACAAGGCTAAGGTTGGGAGGAACATCTTTCCTCTGCAACGGGTTGCACATTTCATTAAGATAAGTGTTCTTATGTGTTGTTTTTACCCATGTTAATTGTTGATATAATTGTGAGCTTGGTTTAGGATTTCCTTGACACTTTTAGGACTTGCACCTTCAAGTGAGTTAAGTGAGGTCACCCTAAGTTTATTCTTTTCACTCTATACTCAAATGATTTAGATTAGGTTTACATAGGGACCCCCCCGTAGTCTAGGGTTTCCTTAGTTTGAATTGTGGGGAAAGCTATTGAGGTGACAACGAGTAATATGCCTGATAGTACCTCTAGTATTTCCCATCGAAGTTAGGACTTTTCTTACTGGGGTAGATTTTGAGAGATAACAAATGAAACAACACTACAAAAATAAAGAGAGGATAAAACATATGTTTGTGCCTAAATATTTATGGAAAGTTTGTCTTATTAGGACATCGAGTTTATTGTCTTCATATAACCTTTTTAAGTACTCAGGATCGATGATTAGATCCTTTCTTGGGATCTATTCAAGAAAAAGAACCATCCATCTTGGGTTGCTATGAAGAAAATCAAAGAGGAGATCTGGTGTTTGTGTTAGATTACTATCCATTCCATTAATTGTAGATATGCTTAGAAATCCAAATGGTAATTTACAATAAATCCATGATCTTAGTACAAAGTCACCCTACAAAATTTCAATGTCGATAGTATAATCATATTTCATTCTTCAATATGCATAAATGCATACCTTGGCATAGGTAAACCATAATGATTGATTTCTAGAGCCAATGAGATGAAAGTGTCTAATGAGTTGCCAATAACAAGTAAATTCGTAAGACCCTGGGTCTTTAGTGGTGGATTTTATTTTTTATTTTTTGTAGAACTTGTGTGATTTTCGACACAATTTTTGAATAAATTTCTACCAACTTACATCGAAAGATTGACCAACGTAGATGTTCTTTTGACACGGATTTTTTGATATTGCGATGGATGTTTGTCTACATATAGACAAGCGCACATCGAAAGATCATTGAATGATCGAAAAAAGTACGTCGATATTTCGACCAATGTTAGTCGATCATTAGACGAAATTTTGTTGCTCTATACATGCTCTTTCAATAAATATACGTTGAAATATCGACAAAATTACATCGAATGATCAACAAAATTGTGTTGATCTTTCGACCAATGTTCTTCGATCATTAGACGAACTTTTGTTTCTCTTTACATGCTCTTTCGACAAACATATGTCGAATGATTGACAAACTTACGTTGAATGATCGAAAAAAGTACATCAATCTTTCTACCAATGTTAGTAGATCATTAGACAAACTTTTGTTTCTCTTTCCACACTCTTTGAACAAATGCATGCATGTAGATCAAAAAACGTACGTCGAAATATCAACAAACGTATGTTGAACGATCGACAAAAGTATGTTGATATTTCAACCAATGTTTGTCGATCATTATACAAACTTTTGAGGATCTTTACATGCACTTTGTGTTGATATTTTGACATAAGTATGTGTTGGAAATGTCGTCAGAATAGAGACGATTGATTGTTCGTCAATATTGCGACACATGTCTAACGACGAAAACAAGTTGATGCGTTCGTTGGAAGATCGATGTTTTTGCAACGCAAATTCATCGATAAATTGTCGAAAAATAGGCCCAATGTATTATTGGCCCCTCTCCCTCCACCTCTTGCTCCTCCTCCAGCTACACCATCCATGATATGTTGCTTAATTTATTCTTTATCTTTAGGGGAAATTGGTTTTTTACTAGAAAATTTTGAGTGAAAGATACGATATGCGTTGTTACTACTAGGTTGAGGATTTTATTTATTTTCAAAAGTTTTAAAAGAATCTAAATGCTCATAAAATTTATTTTAAGGAATTGAAATATTTTCAACAGTAGGAATAATTGATATTGATGAACTTCCACGTCAACATCCATTTTCTTCTGAAAGTATCTTCTCGGGATTTGAATGCATTGGAAATTATCGAGGATTAGGATTAGCCCTTGTATGTATGTCGCTTCCTTCTAATGTGATAAGCAGAGTCACATGGTGAAGATATCATTGTAATATTTATTTCATTCAATTCCAAATGCCCCTTGTTTACATCTTGTTCAATGCAAGAAAAAAAACTTTTATATTATCTTTGTCATATCCTAAAGAGAAAAATAATGATTGAATTATAAAAATGAATAAGAACAAAAACTCTAAATAATTGAATGTTCAAACTCAAAATTAAGACTGTTAAAAATATAATTTTTGTATTCTTGTGAAGAGAAGCTTTCAAAATGATTGATTCAAATCCTGCATGGGTGTAGACTGATTGGCAAGTGCCATGTAAATGGAAGGAAATTTGTAAAAAGGAGGTCTCAAGTTCAATTCTCACCCCGATTTACTTGTGCTCCATTCTTGCAGTCTGCGTGGAGCACATGGGGTTATTGTGGTAGCCGACGGGGATCGACCCCGTGTCACGCGAGTAAAAAAATAAAATGATTAATTCAAAATATCTCAACCCATCACTGGGGTCACCTTTCTCTATCTTCTCTATTTGGTCTATCTTGTTGGGATAAAACTTCCAAAGATCGTTCAAGTTCTTCTTGGTTTCTAGATGTTTGTAAATCCAAAATGTACAACTAATTAAAAATGCTTCTTTGATCATCTAAACCAAAAGGTAAATGTGGTTTCATAGGATTTGTATGAGTCATTCAATCAAATTGGATTATTGAATGATTTATAGTCTGAATTATAAATCTCCTTTTTGGGGAATCAGAAAATAAAATTTCAAAATTTTGGCTCCTTGATAATGGCGCCAAAATGGAAGTTGTTCCTCAGGTTTTTCTATTGAGTAGAATAGTGACAAGGCAACCTATGAAGGAAGTTATCCTTCCATTTTTAGACTATATGAAAGAATCCAATAACCTAAGGGGGTAACCCTCCAAAAATAAATATTTTAAATTTGCTTTTAAATAATTCTTCAATGAGATTGACGAATAGGACTAATTGTCAATATAAAAATAAAAATTAATCAGAATAAAGTAATGTAAGAAAGAAAATTTTGAGCAATATGTTAATGAATAAATGTGCTATCAGAGAGGGCACCATATTCTTATCTAACTAGCATTAAATAGAAGTGTAAAATAAAACAATGAAATAGATATGAAGAAGTTATTTCAAATGATACTTATTCAAGGAAAATTCAAGTTTAAAGAGACATATTTCAAATAAGTAGAAATTAGGAAAGAAAAAAAAATGAAACCTATATATTGTATTCAAATATATCATAAACCTTGGTATACTTTTGCAACATGTTTAGGATTTGTAACAACTAAGTATCAATGTGGTTCTACTCCTCTTAAGCTTTTATAATTCTCTCATTGTTTTCTTTGTAGCTCAACACTTCTCTATGTAGGCTTCTCATTGTACCCACTAACTCTATGATTTATACGTTTCCTTGTCTATGCCCATTTGACTCGGTCTCTACATTACCCAAGCTGATATTCAACCAGCTGACTTCCTCCTCATGATTGTAATCTCTTTGTGCATATTTCATGTCTCTGGTCCTCACTTTGAACCTTCTTTGTTATAAATGTACCCTTAGTTCTAAAAAACGAGCACGCAACAAAATTTGTTAGATAAAAATAATTCAATAATTCTATAAAATTATGCATAATTCTTCCCTTTAATTCCTACAATAATATTCCTTCTGGTTCCCAGAGAATTTTGTTGATAAAATACAAATTCTATGTGGACAACTGGATTCTCCTATCCAAGAGATTTCCAATGAATACTTTCCTACTCAATTCTGATCTATGAGCATAAATTTATAGGCTTTTGAATTTTACCAATTTACCCATTTTGTGCACCTTCCTCCCTAGTGCAATTAAGCTCAGACACCAACGTATACCACTTGTAGAGGTAAATATGCCAAGAATCAAAGAAATTTTGCATGAATAATTGATAATATTAAAGGAATTGAGTTCATATCAAATATCAATTGTTTATCTAATGCTCTAGTAAAAAACTATGCTTCTGGAAATGACAACTTCACACTTTTTCACCCTTTTTTTCCAAACTTGGAATTTTTAGTCCAACTAGCTATCTCCCAAACTGGGCATTTCTAGAAAGAATTTACTAAGGAAAATTTATTTGTATTGATGAGTACATGAAATGTGTAATAAATAAAATGTTCCATGTTTTCCCTTTGGGTTCCTTTTCCTCCTCTGAAAATCCCAAAAATCCCCAAAAAGTGGCCTAGAATAATGGATTTTCCATGTTTTTGCACCTCCACTCCAAACTCCTTAGAATACAACCAATCCTTTCTTAGGGTATTGTAATTTTTGGCTTCCTTATATCCTAAAAAAAAATCATTAGTAACAAAGTTCTTGCCACTAAGCACCACCCTTCTCTTCAAAAAAACCCTAATTTGGATTTTATGGCAAATTAGTACATAATTAGCCAGTGGCCCTCTCCAACACTTCTGTAGACCCTAACAATGTGAACAGACTGAGAAAAATTGATATTATTCTAATTTATTCTACTCCTTCTATGGCCAAAATAAAAATTTGTATCTAGACTTGGTTTTTTTTAACATAAAACAACTTTCACTAATGTGGCATTTGTCTAACGTGGATGCTAATGTTGCACCCTGAGGTGATGCCATATAAACCTCTTGGTCACCTTGGCTCAACCCCATCATCCTCTGGGTCATACCCTTCTCTCTCTCTCTCTCTCCCTTATATCTTCCTTATTACTTCATCGTCCGTCTTCTCTTTCCTCAACCCTTCACTTTCCTCTATCTCCCTTTTCCTTTATTTATTTTATTGTCTTGTAGGCCCCACCCATACCTAACTATCCACATGGAACCTAGTCTAACTGCAGATGGGATAGGGCCCCAACTCCTACGTCAAGCCTCCACATGGGACTCATCCATTGGTTGCAGTGATTGGCAAGTCCCATCCCACACCATTTTCTTCCTTGAACACAACATGCTCAATCCCCATATTAGGAAACATAGATCAAGGTTAGATCAATGGATGAGAATGATATATGGACTTTTAGGTAAAGGTGATTTAATGATACCAAAGGTACTGATACCATCAAACCACATTTTTCCTACATGTCAATCTCTCGTTTAACTCAGGGCGTTTGGGAAATTTTAAAAACCATTTTAAAAAGTTCTGATAACACTTATGGTTTTGAAGCTACCACCTCATCCATAGTGGCCCCTACATCACCCTTTAGGCCCACCATAGTGCACCGTAGACCCATGAAATTTCCACCGCAACGACCCACATCACCGCCACCACTTCACCCAACATGTGGCATCCATGTCACTGTGTACGGAAACAAAATCCCCAATTTCTAATTTTTTTTTAAAATCCCCAAATTTTAAAAATGTTTTTTTTTTTTTTTCGAAACTCTCCTCCAACCAATATGGAAGCTCTATAATTACGCTTCCCATGTATTAATTCATCCATTTTCATGTCAATTTGACCTTTTCACTTGAAACACAACCTCCCCACACTAATTTTTCGACGTATTTTATTTAGAAATTGGGTATTTTTCCCAATTTCACCTAATTTCTTCTATGGTTGCTTCACCATTCAATATTTCAGCCAATTATAGGCTGAAATTGCTCAACTAGAGGTTAAAATTGGGGATTTTAACCCCTGATCTCAATTTCCCCATAGTTACAATAAATTTCCCAAATTTCTCATGGAAAATTTTCGTCAAATAATTTGCAAGCATCCTTTGAAAATTTTTCCTCTTTAAGTTGCAGTGCCCTAGCTCTGGCCCATTGTAATGTTCATGACTTGGCTAGTCTAGGAAACATTGCTAATGTGTGTGTAGGATCAAAGGTTTACCACATATAAATGATCATACAAATAATAAACGTGACAAAGGACTGCAAAGTTGTATTATGATATCTTTGTGGATTGCAAAATGGTCGAATGCGGTTGAATAAACTGACAATACTCAACTAGATCAACAGACAAAGGATCTTAGCTGGAATACAAATAAGCAAATACGACTGAATAAAATAACAACACTCGACTAGATCAAAAGACAAAAGGATCTTAGCCAGAATACAAATAAGTAACTAAAAGATAATACCTGGAATATGAGAGCATTGTGGAATCAATGAAGAATGATGGAAGACCTAGATGATCTTCCCAGTGACTAGGGTGTTTCTTTCAACACCGAAATCAACCAACTGGTGTCTTCCTCCTGGAATACACTGAACTATCTCTCCTGAGATGCGCCTATTCTCCTCAATAACAATTCATAATCTACATAATGATGAATTAGGACGCTGACCCTTCCTTTATAGCTTTCCAAAACCCTAAATCATGTTGAAACCCTAATTCACTATTGACTTCCAAAACCCTAATTCACTGTTGACTTCTATTTTTAGCTCACAATGACTTAAAAGCACTTTTAACCCTTTTTAGCTCAATGTCACTTTCCGAATATAACACCTGTGACTGGAGTGACCTCTAGTAACCACGTTCACCCCTTTTTGGCCCTGGCTATAGTCTAACGGGGTGGTTTAGACCATTAAGGATCCTCTCTAGAGATCCTATTTGGAAAGGGACATTATAGTCCTCCCTTCTCGAAATTGCTTGTCCTAGAGCAATACCAGTCCAGGGTGCTGCAACACATGTTCGCTCTCCCAAGTAGCGTCCTCTACTGGAAGCCCTCTCCATCTGATCAAACACTCTCTAATGATTCTGCTCCTCAGTTTCTGCTCACGGAACTCCAAAACCTCCTCCGGAAGTAACTCCAACTGTCCCTCCTCATCCAATGGGGGAAGCTCCTCTGATGTGCTAATGAATTGCCCCACTGCCTTTTTTAGGCAAGACACGTGGAACACATTATGAATCTTGCTCCCCTCTGGAAGCTCTAGCTCATAAGAAACCTTGCCTACTCGGCACATGATCCTGTAAGGACCATAAAATCTGGGTTTGAGCTTCTCGACCCCACTCTTCTTCAGAGATGAATGTCTGTAGGGTTGGAGTCTCAAGAAAACCAAATCTCCAACCTCAAAGTTGCGCTCTATCATGTGCCTATCCGCACTTATCTTCTGTCGGTTTTGCGCCGTCTGTAGGTTCTCTTTCAACAACTTGAGGATCTCTTGACTCTCTATGATCCAATCCTTGTCCCTGGGAGCTCTGCTCTCCCTGAAGACCAAGTCTACCAAAGTGGGAGCATCATATCCATACAATGCTCGGAAGGGTGTCATACCAATGGACATGTGGAAGGTGGTGTTGTAGCAATGTTCTCCTAAATGTAACCACTTTACCCACGTTCTCTGTTGTCCTCCTACATATTTCATCAAATACCCTTCAACCCACTTGTTGACAATCTCCGTCTTCCCATCTGTCTGAGGGTGATAGTTGGTGCTAGGTGTCAACTCTGTCCCTACCAACCGAAACAACTCTCTCCAAAATGTCCCTATGAACCGTCTGTCCCTGTTACTAACGATGTTCTTCGGCAACCCATGAAGTCTGAAGACCTCCCTGAAGAAAAGCTCGGCTACCTGAACTGCGCTATACTCTGTTGGTATGGCATAGAAGTGAGCAAACTTGGTTAATCTGTCGACCACTACATATATACAGTCCTTACCCTAGACCCTGGGTAGACCGGTAATGAAGTCCATAGATATACTCTCCCATTTCTGCTCTAGAATGGGGAGTGGCTAAAGTGGCCCTACTGGAAGAGCATGCTCTGAATTGTTCTATTGGCAAGTAACACACTCACTGACGTGTCTCATAACGTCCTATTTGAGGCCCTTCCATGAGAACCTCTCTCTGATCTGTCTGTAGGTTTTGAAAAACCCCTGATGGCCTGCTAGAGGTGAATCATGAATTGTAGTGAAGATCTTCTTCTTAAGCCCTAAATTTGGCACCAAGTAGACTCTATCCTTGTAAAATATGACATCATCAATGACCCTATACCGGTCATCCTGTATCTTCCCATCCATCACCTCACAAGAAAACTTGTTCTTGGAATATTCCACTAACAAGTGGGATTTCCAATCTGTTGAAATCTCCATCAAAGAACATGCCACAGGTCTCCTCGATAGTGCATCGACCACAAGGTTCTTCTTCCCCTTGACATACTCTATTTCAAAGTCGAATGTCTGTACCTTCGTCACCCATTTCTGTTGGCGCTCACTAAGGTCCTTCTACTCAAGGAAATACTTCAAACTGTTGTGATCGGTCTTGACCACGAATTTGTTGCCCATCAAATATTGTTTGAACTTGGTCAAGGCATGCATGATTGCCAACATTTCCTTGTCATAAATGGAGTACAACCTCTCAAGTTGACTAAGATTTCGGCTCTAGAATACAATGGGGTGGCCTCCCTGCATCAAAACTACCCCGATCCCTTCGCCCGATGCGTCACACTCTAGTACAAATGGCAAGGTGAAGTCTGGTAGTGCCAATACTGGACAAGTGACCATGACTTCCTTCATGTGATCAAAGGCTTCCTATGATTTCTCGGTCCATATGAAAGCCCCATGCTTGGTAATATCTGTCAGCGGTGCTCCAAGCTAAGAAAAACCCCGGACAAACCGTCTGTAATAGTTGCACAACCCGAAGAAGCTCCTCAATTCTGTCACATTCTTGGGCATCGACCAATCCAGAATGGACCTGATCTTCTCTTGGTGCACCTGTACCCCCTGTGCACTGATGATGTGGCTTAAGTAAAGCAACTCTGTCATACCGAACTCGCACTTGGACTCTTTGGAATATAACGACTGTGCCTCCATGATGCTCAATACCTCATCCACGTGCCTCATATGCTCTTGCCATGACTGACTATAGATCAAGATGTCGTCGAAGAAAACCAAGACTGATTTCCTTAACTGATCCTTGAATATATGGTTCATGAAAGACTGGAATGTAGAGGGTGCATTGGTTATCCCAAATGGCATAACCAGGAACTCGAAGTGTCCAAAATGACATCGAAATGTCGTCTTCTCTATGTCCTGCTCTTGGATGTTGATCTGATGATATCTAGAGCGTAGATCAATTTTTGAGAAGAAAATTGCCCTTGCAGTTCATCCATCAACTCATCAATGTGTGGGATAAGGTACTGGTTCTTGATGGTTTTCTTGTTCAAGGATCGGTAATCAATGCACATCCTCATGGTGCCATCCTTCTTCAGAACTAAGACAACTAAAGAAGCAAATGGGCTGCTTCTCGGTTTGATGTGTCCCATCGCCAACAATTCCTTGATTGCCTTATCTATCTCATCCTTGAATCTCCT
>JASDQU010371666.1:129391-140172 GCA_032191745.1 Picea mariana
TTATGATGTTGTTTCGATGTTGCTTACAAGTTTCTACATGATTGATGATGAAGTATTGGTATTGTTTGCGACATAATGGCAGATGGATAATGCATTTTATGTGTTGATTCTGTTATTCTAAGCTCTAAATTTCATGTTATGAATGAATTGTATTTATTGTTATAACATTTTATATTGTTGCCATGATTGATTACCTGTCACGCCCGCACAAGACACATGTTAGTAACAACAAGAAACAAGAGCAATGGAAAGAGACTTATGAAAAAATCCAAGAAGAGGAACTATACTATACTATGCTATACTATGTGCAAATGAAATTAAAAGGAATTATTGTTAGTCCTAACTAGCATGGTTAGTGGCTATACGAATTATATTGAGTTATATTGGGTGCATTTGATATATGTTATGGTATGGTCTTGGAAATGGTTAATATGGATTTGGGTGGCGCAATGGGCAAGCAATATGTGCAAGTTTCGATGCATGGAATTAATGGCATGGGATTAATGGTATGTTTTGGCTGGCTATCGTGTACTACGAAATTGAATGGAGTGGAGGATGGAAGCGACATGCAGTAAATGCACATCACTCCATACTTCTCACACTGGGTCATCAACCTAGCATGGTTATTGTCATTTGGTTTTGATGTGGTTAAGCTCTGAGATTCAGGCGTGGAAGGAACTGCTCGACCAACTCGCATTTTTAAAGCCATTGGTTATAGGTATTGTTCTTTTCGCTCAGCCATGAATTCTCTCTATGTATGAAATGAACGTTGGCTTGCTAATGTATTGGCTTGTGTTTTCCTGACATTGGCAACTGTGTAAATGCGTGGGTGTTTTCTCTGGAATGACTATGTGGTTATTCATCTTCAAATGGAAAAATTAATGGTTGAAGTTGTGATTTCTTTGGTTGTTCTGTGTGGTAGAAATTGAGATGGCTCATTGTTGTTTTAAAGTAGTTATGGGTGTTTTGTTGGAGGGTTTCACTCTGTTTAGCCTTGCTGGCTGCCTCCTCACAATTAATGGTAACCATACCCAGTTGTATTCGATTGTTATGGCATTGTTGTGTATGTTTCGAACTCCTTTTGGTCATTGTGTATCCTCCAGATCCATGTTCGTGGGTTTTTTTACATGTTCGTGGGATTATTTTGTGGTATTGGCATCAACACAATTGGTTATGGGGTGGCCATTATGCCAAGAAGTATGATTTAGGGTTGTTGGTAATACCTAGGGTATGCATTTCCATCAGCATTGTTATAAGTTGGTTCGGCTATTGGAAAAAATGCAAGGGTTATGCCTCTGCGCATTCTTGGTATTGGTTAATGTCCAGTGAGGAATCTATGCTCCTCTGCATCATTGCCTACCCTACCTGGTGTTGAACTATCAAACTATTTTACAAGTTAAGAGTTATAAAAGCTTGTGGTTCCATCATGCTTGTTTCAAAGGTTTACCACCTACTGTCAATGTGGTCGACCTCTAGTCTCTCTGTGTTTGGTGACTGAACAAAACCTTGATTAATTCTTTTGTTCATGGTTACAGAGCCCGATTTGGATAACCCTAACCAGTCACAATTTGGTCGGGTATCTTGTTGACTGTCATAAATTGGTTAAGTGGTTTTGACAGTAGCTTTGATATTTGTCTCGTCTCTGTTTGATTGGGTTTTTGGAAAGTTTTAATTTATAAATGAGGATTGGTATACAGTCGTTGCCTCCTTTTGTTGTGACAGTTAAATCGATAACCCAACTCATTTTTTGATTAAATTGGTTGATTGGGAGTAAACGGTAATGTACATTCATAGGGATGCCTCTTTTCGTTATGCGTTGGTCTATGTGTTCCTACAGTGTGGTATCCATTGAAGTTGGTGGTTGATGTGTGTTTAATTTGTCCCGATTGGGATCGTTACAAATTGGAAATTTGATTATTGAGACTGGGTTGTTTACTGTGTATGGTTATGGAGACATCGTGCATCGTTTTGTTTAATTGCACCATCAGAGATGAAGCATGGGGTTTTTGTAGTATGGTTTCATTGAAAATTTAATTGTTAATATTGTCAAAAGAATGGAATCGAGCATGTTTTAAAAGAGTCTATTCAACTCAAGAAAGACCTATGTCTATGTTTGATTTGAGAAATTACAAATTATTGGCAGTGGTTGATATTTTTATATGTTGAACAGAGTAGAAGCAATATGTCTGTGTGTTCCTTTGGATTTTGTTTTAATTATAAAAGGGAAGGAAATGAAAAGAAACTGAGTTCTTTTAACAAGATGGGTGAAAGGCATGATGATTCTGAGTATGATTATACACTATATTAATTGAAAATTTTTAAAAGAATTGGATGTGTGACAGTGAACAAGTTTTAACACACAATGACTGTTTGATTGGTGTTGGAATCATTGTATTGAATACATGACTGTTTTATGGATTACTTAATTGATTTTACTAACAATATTCGTTCTTTTCCCTACCATTATTTCACTTTTCACATGTTACAATCCTCTCGCCTTCCCATATTCACTATCCACTCCTTGTTCCTAAATTTAATTATAGTTAAGATAAACTATGTATTATGATAGTTAAAGGATCGCAGGGATGAATTACATTGGTATATTCTTTTGGTTACGATACAGTTGATTGTTTGATGTCCGTGAGCAATAATCATGATCTTTCCCCCCTTCATTTTAACATTTTCAATCAATACAACCCCTCACATATCCCATAACCCTTGTTCATCCCCTACTCATTGTCAACTATTAAATGATTTGTATGGATTGGATTGCATGAGTCTGATATGTTGTGGAGCCAAATTGTATTTCATATTTAAAAAGAGTTGGCATGTATGGTTGTTAAAGAAACTATTTACTAATCAATAATGCATACAGGAATGATCTTTTTCCGTAGAGGTATCCATGGTCAGGGTAACCTAGGAAGATTTAATTGTAATAGGGGTCCTAGAAGGCCAATATTATCTATATACTTTGATG
Source organism: Picea mariana (assembly GCA_032191745.1). Classification (NCBI taxonomy): domain Eukaryota; kingdom Viridiplantae; phylum Streptophyta; class Pinopsida; order Pinales; family Pinaceae; genus Picea; species Picea mariana. The sequence continues at coordinate 132,369 of JASDQU010371666.1, forward strand.
CAGACTCGCAAGAGTTAGGCCAAGTATTTCAAGCTAGATTTTTTAACTGGATTGGGAAAGGAGTGGTCCAACCTAGGCCTGAAAGACCTCCCTTCCATGCCCCACGGGTCCTTGGTATCCCAGTGCCTCCTCATGTCTCACTTCAACCTGAATTCCCTGAAAAATGACGGATGGCAAGAGATTGTCCACTCGACAGTCTCCCAACATCGTGGCTGACCTAACTTATCTCTACCTGCTCCTCCACCTGTTAATCAAATTGTCCAAGATGCCCCTATCCACTCACCATTACAGTCTTCTCATTTAAGCAAAAGGTTAAAAACTGAGGCCCACCATGCTCCTGACAAATAAAAATCCACGACTGCCTCCTCCTCACCCTCAAATAACTCTACCAAATCCACATCCTCCTACATACATTTAAGAGATGATTGGTCTCATGTGATCAGTGATATTAGGCCTAAAGGCTCCACACAACCTAAGGCAAATTCAAAAAGATCAAAGGGTGACAACAGGAACAAGGGAAATATTTCCTCCCAGAGTGGCAAATATGGATTTTATGTGTTTTTATTTGTTGATGGTTGAAAACAATTGACTTCTGAAATTTTAGACAACACACTATTTTTTGGATATATGGGTAATATATTTTTGGAAATAATTTCAATTATCATTGATATAAATTGTCAAAATATGAAAGTGATGTTGGGAGTCACAAGGAGGGATGTTTTTTTTTATTAACTAGTTGTGTTATGATTGTTAAAGAACTAAAGGGAGTCACAAGGGGCCCCACCTACAAGTTATTATTTATGAAAAAACCCTTATTATGATTTTATAACTTTTCCCCCTTAATTAAAAAGTTGGTTGAGTTTTAGTTAAATTAACTAAAGAAGTAGTTCAACTACTTCAACTAATTCAAATTGCTTAAAGGCAAAAGGAAAATGAAGGACAAGTGGAGAATAGAATGAGAAAGCATACTAAGGTCTGCTCTTTGATTTTTTTTGAGATAATTCAGTTTTCATTCATTCTTTAATTCATTGGAAGCCTAATTCTCTTATATGATAGTAGGGTCCTATTATATACAACAAGATTTGGGGCTGAATTACATCATTCAGACACTTGTTTTTCAGAGGTGTTGATCTATATTTGATAGTGTGTGTAGACTTGTTTGTTTGTGAATTAAATTTCATGACTAACGAAGGCTATATTGTAGAGTCGAGTGGGAAACAATATGTGGCAAGATGATCCAACTATTAAAGTTCAGTTTTTTACTTTCTGTCAGAAGTCCTTTTATATGATCCATCAGGGACATCTATGTTTGACTTTGGTCCAAAACTTCCTCGGGAATTTTTTTAAAGAGAACGATTCTTTTGATGAATTGGAATGAAAAAAATGATTTCTTTATGTCTCATCTATTTTGATTATTGACTTGGTGTCTTTACTTCTATCTCTATATTTATTTCAACATTTGATATGTTCAAAAAATTACATAAATAATGAATTTTTCAGCAAGCTTTTATTTATAAAAAAAAACCATCCTAAGTACTTGTAATCAATACTTGTGAATTAGGATACCATTTTTTATGGCTATAAACATCGGGTGATATTTTTTTCTATATTTATTTAGCCAAGAAGGATCTGAAAATGCTTGAGTAAGATTATTTCATATCTTTTCCTCAATACCCCTTTAATTATAGAGTTTATAAATAAGCACAAGGGGTGCGCGGAGCATTTCTCTAAGTGTTAAGTTTAGGAGAATTACCACAAAATACCTAAGTACTTAAGGAGATGAAAAAGGTCTGGTAGGATAGCGAGATTTAAGTCCTGAAAGGAAAGATCCTTTCGTTTGGAATACGAATGGATGAGATTAGTTCGAGAGAAGTCGAAGTTCTTCATGATCGTCAGATTTGGAGAAAGAGCATGGGTGTTAACCATTAGAACCCTTCAGACTTCGCTTGTCCGATGAATCGAGCATATTCATCATATGGGAGGAGAATTCCCTCGAAGTCCCAAAGTCCCGAAGTTAATCTGGGCTGTAGATCTGAGGATGCCCAAGAACTATCCCATCCATTGGATCTACAATAAAATCAGACCAACGTTGACCACTTCGGGAGGATGGAAGATTGGTAACACCAAAACCCCCGAAGTCCCGAACTCCCAAAGTTAATCTAGGTCGTAGATCTGAAGATGCACGGGGACTATACCGACTATCATATTTATGATATAGTCAACCCGATGTTGACCACTTCGGGAGGACAGAGGTTTGGTAACACCAAAATCCCCAAATTCTCAAAGTCTCGAAGTTAATGTGGATCGTGGATCTAAGGATCCTTTTAGATCCCTCATGAATGTTCGATTGAGGGGATGTGTGTATTACGTCGAGTTCATGTGGGGGCCCATGTGTCGAGTGACGGTGTTGCTAGGTGTTCCTCTTGGAGTGGCACACACTAGGAACCAAGGGACCCTTGAACGGAAGTTGCGAGCCGTATATCTCTGGGTTCACATAGATACTCTCAGACCATCATATTGAGGTTGTGGTTAGCCCGACGTTGACTGACTTTGGGAGAAAAGAGGAGTTTGCATTGCAAAAATCCCAAAGAGCAGGGAGTTGAAGCAGATCTGAGCCATCCAATCCAAAGGGACAGGTGTCGTCAGATCTTGCACTCTGGGGATAAGTCACTCTAGGAGAATCGAAGTGTTAAGGCATGAGGATTTTTGAAGGATGGGGTCCCAAAGTCATCCAATTCATCCATTGGAAGGGGCTCGTGGAAAAATATCTACCATTTCAAAGGAATATTACTCTGGAAGAAAAGGGTGTGTGTTGAATAAGAAATCGCGAAGGCTAGAGAGTCGAAGTTCATCTGAACCGTCCATTGGAATAAAACACATGGAGATCGATATGTAACTCTAGGTACTGAGCACTTCGGAGGAAAGAGAGAAGCATTGACGACAAGTTGCTCGAAGTGGGGAAAAGGACAGATATCGACCATTGATCGGGGAAAACGCATGGTGTTCGATCTGTAACTCTGGGTATTGAGTACTTTAGGGAAAAAAGGATTTGGAGTGTTTGAAACTCCTGAACATCGAAGTACCGAAGTATATCATAGTCATCGATCATGAGGGACACGTGGTGCTCAATCTGTAACTACGAGTATGGAGTACTTCGAAGGAAAAAGGGTGTGGAGTGTTCCAAACTCCCGAACACCAAAGTCCTGAAGTGGATCATAATCGTCGATCACAAGGGATGTGTGGCGCTCGATCTGTAACTCCGAGTATAGAGTACTTCAAGGAGAAAATCATTTGGAGCGTTCGAAACTCTCAAACGTCAAAGTCACGAAGTCAATTAGGGTCGTCAAACTATTTGAAGACATGCAGTGTCAAATTGTGAACTTCAGATATTTTCCCCTTCGAAGGATTCACGCGGTGGTTGTCTTGGCATCTGGTCATAGCCCATGGTCATAAGAGAGTACATATGGATGGAAGAGCCCAAAGAACTTGGGAGAGGCTACCTTCCATCTATGAGCTCGGTTCGGAGCATGGAGACCGTGGCTGGAAATCTTTGGAATAGTAGAATGGGATAGAAACCCCGACTAGGGGTTTTGATTCTCCTAAGAAGAGAAAAATTTTGATGCCCCCACCATGGGTGTGTTACACCAGCACTTGAAAAACATTTTGACAAGTGCACCCATATTTAATATTGCATTTCTAGATGAATACTTTGTGTTGTGCACAAATGCGTACAAGGAAGGGCTCAGTGGGGTCCTCATTCAAAAATGTCACGTGCTATGTTTTGAATCTAGAAAAATAAAGGAACATGAGAGAAATTATGCTACTCATGATTTAGAGTTAGCAGCAATTGTACATGCATTAAAAATTTGGAGGCATTACCTCATGGAGAATAGGTTTGAGATAAGAACAGACCATTGTGGTATGAAACATTTATTTGGACATCCAACATTAAATGCCAGGAAGACTAGGTGGCTGGAATTTATTAGTGAGTATGACTTTGAAATTAAACATATCAAAGGAAAATAAAATCAGCTGGCTTATGCACTCAGCAGAAGATCTCATGAAGTGCATATTTCATTCATCAAGTACATATATAGGAAATATTTAAAAGATAACATTCTTGAAGCAATAAATTTAGATCAACATTATTTGCAAACAAAATAAAAATTACAAGAAAATTTACAACGGAAATTTAAAAATTATGAATTAAAATAGGATGGAATCCTCTTGTATAGAGGCAAGGTGTATGTTCCAAATTCCATGGAGTTAAAAAATATAGTGTTTAGAGAAATGCATAACGTGCCATACATTGGGCACCCAGGATATCAAAAATCCATTACGGATGTAAGGAGTCAATACTTTTGGCCAGGAATAAAGAAGGAAGTGGCTAACTACATAGCCCGATGTCTAGAGTGTCAAAAGGTTAAAATAGAGCACAAACATATAGTGAGGTTGTTACAGCCATTTTCCATTCCAGATTGGAAGTGGGAAGTGGTTACAGTAGATTTTTGTAATGTCCCTCGGTTTACAAACATTTAAATATTTTAATTTTTGATAGTTTATGATGTGGGAGAATTGGAAAAGACTTATGTGAAATTATATCATCATATACATTGATTATGAATATTTTTGTAATCTTTATTTTTAATTTATTTTAATTAAAAAGAAAAAAATTGATTAAAGAATCCAGTTACAAAGAGTAAATTATTATTCCATGGGTGAGTGAAAAGGATAGAAACCACCAGAGTAAATATTTTCCATGGGACAAGTTGAACCCTACTCCCAAAGGTGTGAGATGTGAGGTAACACACTAGCACAAAGTTAGGCCAAGAAGATTCCCTAGGGTTAGGGACGATGTCAACTTGAAAAATACTTAGGCAAGCTATTTTATACAAGTATGTTATGAGGAAGGACGATGTTGAGTACTTGTGAGGAATTGAGTTTGATGGTTCTGGAAATAATCAAACTCTGAGATATATAGAGAAGCTTATACAATTTCAGACCCTATGGAATAATGATTTAGGCTCGGGGGTGAAAAGAACAAGTACTCTTGTTTGTTCGTGTCTATGGTTGGGAGGAACGAGTTCTCTTCTCATTTTTTTTTCTCAAATTTCGAAGCAATCTTAGATATGTTTCCTTCCTTTATTCTTATTTGTTCCGTTAAAGAATGACAAATATTTACAGTAGAGAATAAATGCAAATATGGATATTTCTTTGTTTCTTTATTATTGAATTTCATAGCAGTAAGAAAATATCTATATGTCTATAGAATAATAATTGTTTTGAAAGAAATTTTCATTTACAAACATTACAATGAGAAAGAAAAGAAGTCATATAAAATTTTGTAGATTGTTTTTTACATATAAATATTGCAGAGAGAAATATAAAAAATCCAATTTATACACAGTCGAAATATAGCACGCTTTTCTTTATGTATTATATTTCTCTATGTAATGGTTTCTTTTTAGAAATTAACTTGTTACAAAGGACAAAAGAATGCATCTTGGGTCTAAACATATCTATTTATACAATGAGTAAAACATGCATTCAAATATAAATTGATATACATAATGATTACAAGTATAGGTTTTCTAACCAAAAGCCTATTTTGATATGACTTAAGAACCACTACATAAAAGTTACAAAGAAGAAATACCATAAATATTATGAGATAACACAAACAAGGTTTATAAACATTTTTTTATATAATGAACAAAGAGCCAAGAACATCAAGAAGAACTAAATGGTTTTATAGTTTAGAGTTTAAAATAATACTAGGGTTGTCGTTTTCAAAAAAACCCCGCAGTCAATGACTATGAAGTCTTGGCATAAGGAACAATAATAAAATATTTAAAAACTTGTTTATATAAAGTAAAAATCTTTACCCATCCCCGGGATCGAAATAAACCATTCGATGCTGGTAATTAATAAATTAAAAAAATATATGATTATAAATAAGGAGGAGGTAAGTTTAGTAACTTATAAGTTATAGTAACTATAACCATAAGTTACAAATATGATTTTATAGTAATTAATAAAATAAAAGAAAATATGATTATAAGTTTTATAGTAACTTATAAGTTAAGTAATAATTAAACAAGTGCATGTTATTTCTGTGTTCATAACGATGACGCGATGGATGATTGATCCCTCTAAGTAATAGTTGTAGGTGTGGATTGTGTGGGAAATTGTTAAGATATTAAGAATGATGTTGGAATGGTTTAAACTTTATCCAAACACAAACCATTGCATTTGTCCTATATATACATAAATACTTACCATTGTAGCATTAGAACGACGACTCGTTCAAATGACTAGTGCATCATGACTTAAACAAAAGAGTTAGAATTATGTCCCTCATGGATATAAAAGCTTTATATGGGGTTGGTTTAATTATTTAACAATACAATTTATTTTATATATATATTTTTTTACTGGGGGAATCGATAACTCCCAGTTCTCATACTCGTGTGACATGGGGTCGATACTCGTTCGCTACCACTATAACCCCAGGTGCTTCCACGAAGCCCGCAAGAATGGAGCACAAGTAAATTGGGGTGAGAATCGACCTTGAGACCTCTTTTTACATATTTCCTTCCATTTACATGACACTTGCCAATCGATCTACACCCCTGTGGGCTTAACAATACAATTTATAATCTTCGATTCATAATTAAATATTCAAGCCAAGCATTTAAGGAGTTTCAATAAAGGTAAAATGTTAATTTACCTATAATGAAATATGTCTCCAATCCTTATAAACATGACATGCCTACCATATACATGGGTAAAGATGAGTATATTAGTGATATTGTGTATTTAACATCATAGCAGGAAAAACTAACAACATAAGTTACAATACCTGTGAATGAGTTGTTAATGAGTGTGACGATAGAGTTGAATCATGGTATTGAATGTCAGTGAGCCTTTTGTTAAGTTTTAAGCTATTATTAGGTTACTTTCAATTTACTAGATAACAATAGCATAGATAGGATAACTGAGAGAAACACAATCACAAGAGTACACAAGAATTTATTCTGGGAAACCCTCAAGGGGAAGAAAATCTAGCAAAACTTCCTTAATATAGATAGCCAATCCAATGCCAAGATAATGAACCAAACAACACAGAAATTTCTCTCCCAAGGATGTGCCTCTCTTTCTCTTCCTTCTTCCGGCAGCTGATAACTGCAACTTCCTTCAATACTTGCGCACTAGATGAGTGAGTTGAGTGTGTGTCTAAATGAGGCATTGGCCTCTCTTATTTATAAAATTCTGGAACGTGTGGAAGTGTCTCTTCACTGGAAGGGCTGACTTTTTCTTCTAGGTGGTTATAACCACCTTTAATATATTCTGGGGCCTCTTTAATATATTATGGGGCTGACTTCTTATTTAGCCTATTGCAGTTAGGGTTTGACCAATCCGCAAAAGGGGATTTGGTCAATTACAATGCCCGACATGATCAATCCACAAAAGGGGATTGATCTAATCAATAATAAATATATTTTATCTTTATCCACAAAAGGGGATAAGAATATTCTTTGCAGTTACACGATATTTTAACACTCCCTCTTAACAAAAGGATATTCTTTATCTTTTGACAGGTCACTGGAGGTCAACATCAAATAGGTAGTAGCATCCACTGGATAACATCATCAACTGGGCAACATCATCAACTGGATAACTGGAGGCATCCACTTGGTCATCTGGCATCATGATCATTGACTGGAATATCTATAAATCATCAAAGTTTTGTTCTCTTTATCTTCGCACATAAGATACTCTTTCTTTCTTTTGTCTTCACGCA